>CAKLIZ010001001.1:35461-60405 GCA_922035795.1 Oreochromis mossambicus | reverse complement strand
AACACTGAGGCACTTCTCCTTAGCATGAAAACATTGTGAAGCTGACTCCTCTCTGAGTAGAGATGTCAGTGCTGATCAGTAATCAATAAGTAATCAGTGTTTTTTAATAGTAATGTGCCATCTGTTAGCAACAACATACAAACATGTGGTGTACATCTGAACATGTAGTATAGAGAGTATCGGGGAAACGCATCTACACAGCTGCCTGATGCTTCTTTACTTGTTTGACAGCAGGGGAGGGATCTCCCAACTGAACTGGGAATTGTCACTTGTTTCATTTCATTTTCAAGAGTTTCTGAAATATTTTAGAATAGAATAGAATAGAATAGAATAGAATAATCCTTTAATTGTCCCACAAGGGGAAATTTGGTTGTAACAGCAGCCAAAAAGACACATATACAAACAAACAGTACACAGGACACAGAACAGAAACATACACAATTTTTCTTAAATATTTACATTAAGGACAATGGTTACTATATACAGAGTATTGTACAGTTATTAAATAAAATAAAAATAACTACAGATAAGAGGCAAACCAGGTTGTAGTGCGAATCAGTTGGTTAACTTATTGCAGTTAGTGCTGATGTAAACATTATGTTTGTTGGGAGCAGTTCTGATTGTACAGTCTGACAGCTGCAGGGAGGAAGGACCTGCGGAAACGCTCCTTCATGCATCGAGGATGCAGCAGTCTGTCACTGAAGGAGCTCTGCAGTTCAGCAACATTTACATGCATGGGGTGGGAGACTCTGTCCATCAGAGATGTTATTTTGGCCAGAGTCCTTCTGTCTCCCACCACCTGCACTGGGTCCAGGGTGCATCCCAGAACAGAGCTGGCCTTCCTGACGAGTTTATCCAACCTCTTCCTCTCAGCTGTCGATAAACCGCTGCTCCAACATACCACACTGTAAAAAATGACAGATGCCACCACAGAGTCATAGAAGGTCTTTAAAAGCGCTCCCTGTACTCCAAATGACCTCAGCCGCCTCAGCAGGTAGAGTCTGCTCTGACCCTTCCTGTAAAGAGCATCAGTGTTGTGGCTCCAGTCCAGTTTATTATTCAGGTGAACACCCAGGTACCTGTAAGAGTCCACTATCTCAATGTCCACTCCCTGGATGTTCACCGGTGTCAGTGTGGTGGGTCTGCGTCTCCGGAAGTCCACCACCAACTCCTTGGTTTTCCCGGCGTTGATCAGCAGGTGGTTCTGCTGACACCAGTCCACAAAGTCCAGAGTCCACTGTCTGTACTCTGAGTCGTCCTCACCTGTGATGAGGCCGACTATGGCAGAGTCGTCAGAGAACTTCTGTAGGTGGCAGCGTGGGGAGTTGATGGAGAAGTCTGCAGTGTAGAGGGTGAAGAGGAACGGTGCCAGCACAGTTCCCTGTGGGGCCCCCGTACTGCAGACCAGCGTATCAGAGACACAGCCCTGTGACCTCACATACTGTGGACGTTCTGTGAGGTAGTCCAGTATCCACTGGGACATGTGGTGGTCCACTCCCGATAGCTCCAGCTTGTCCCTCAGAAGTCGTGGCTGGATGGTGTTGAAAGCACTGGAGAAATCAAAGAACATGATCCTCACAGTGCTTCCAGGCTTCTCCAGGTGAGTCAGAGCTCGGTGCAGGAGGTAGATGATGGCGTCCTCCTTTTCTTGATTTCTATTCTATTTCCTGTCTGTTTCAGGGCTTCTTTCATGTTTCTGATTTCTCTCTGTTTCACTTCAGCCAGCTTGATTCCCTCTTTCAGGTTTTGGATGCAGGCTTTCAGTCTGATTCATTCATTTAACACTTCAACTGTTGTCATCAGTTTTTGAGGATTAGATTTTCCCAAGAAGTCTGTCAGTTGATCCATGTTTGTCTGTGTAAGTTCACATAAATTTCTAAAAACTGCATTTTTCTCTCTTCGGTCTTTATGCTGGCAGTTATCAAACAGGAAGTAAACTGGCTGATTCTTCTTATTTTTGGCCATTTAATTTTTGCATCTTCAAGAGCTTTAAAAGCATTTTCAGGTCTTCTTCCATCTGAGTGTGTGATCATAGCTACAATGTTTTTCTCGTACACGATCACATCTGATGTCTGACTTTTCTTCTTCTCCTCTACAATCGTAAACCAGACTGAGTTGTAATAAACCAGAACGAGATTCTGTGATGTCACTGAAGAGGGTGAAGTAAGAATCAAACACTGAGCTACATCATGTCTGGTCTCACCTGAAGAGTCACAGGCGAAGCACCTGCTGGAGGAGCTGCTGGCCTGAACAGTGAGTATTCTAGAGCAGTGATGTGGCTGATGGAGCTCAGAATCCACACGTCTCTGTTCATGGAGCATAATGGAGACGGAGACAGCAGCTCCTCCCTAACACTTCCTACCTGCTGTGTGAGTCACGCCTGGAGAAATGAACCAAGATGGAGCTGAATGCTTTACAATAAGAACCAATCAGAGAGCCTGTCTGTATTTTTTCCATCATTTATCATCATCGATACTCGTGGATCTCACTCTGGTTACAAATTCAGGTTTTGGATGTTTTTTGAGCTGACTGGTGTATTTGTACCTGCAGGCTTCACACAGCGTGAACACTGAGTGTTCAGACAGGCCTCAAATGTTTCACCCTATAATCTGGAAGAAAAACATATAACACAGTGCACACGTTCATAATAACATGTGAGGATAGTAGGGATGCAACAATACCAATTTTTTCAAACCGATCCGATACCGATACTTGGATCTGAGCACTTGCCGATACCGAGTACAAAAACCGATACTTCTACCACACACAAGTTAAACTTAACCAGTAGTAAAGAAACGACCCCAGACAACTCTTTAACCCAAACGAAACGTTCACTGAACGTAAGGGCAGAGACAAATACTGTACAACACATCCCTTTTTTAAACTCAAATGATATTCCAATTCCTTAACCAAATGAAATACACTGTATAAATGAAATAATTCCCTTTCAAATTATATTAAACAACCCAACTTATGTTATCACCTTTTGGTAAGTGACTCACTAATATACACTCCAAAACACGTTATATAAATCCACTAAACACACAATATTCACACATGGGCCCCACACACACTCACATTCACACTTGTTGCAGGCCTGTTTGCTGCTCACGCCGGACGATGGAGAAAAATCCTCTTCTCCCCAGTAAGAGCACAAAAGTCTGACTTACAGTTCCGTTGCCCGGTAGGTCGCCGTTCACCAGTCCCACACTAAATCCACTCCCTGCGGACCCGATGCTGTCTCTGCTACAGCGCGTTAGCCAGTCACTGTCCAGCTCTCCGATAGTCCATAGCGGCTGCCTCCGTGGCGCAGCCAAGCAGTCCGGGCTAGCCTTTAGCCTCGGCGGTCGTAGCTGGAAACACAGTTTTCCACGGTGGTGCGACCATTGAAACAAAAAGTCACTTCACCCACACTCTGTTGTGAAGCTCTCACACGGTCAGCTTTCTAGTCACACACTCTTTTGTGCTAGTTAACCTCAGTAAAACTAGCCCAGTCTCTCACTTTGGTTCTCTTCTGTGAACTGTGAACACCTTATGTTACCGTGGCGTTCAAGTCCATGGGAATTATGAGTATCTACTCCCAAATTCCCATCCGGGCTACATTAGTATCGGTTCATGGTATCGGTTAACTTTTACGAGTACGAATACGCACACATTTTACAGTATCGGCCCCGATACCAGTATCGGTATCGGTGCATCCCTAGAGGATATGCTGCTGTTGTCATGATGAGTGTTTAGTGCTGACACCAAATAACAATCAAAGTTATTCAGGTGAACAGTCAGTGATGAATATGGAGGAACAGGACAGTCACACACATCCAAATAAAGCATGTTGTGTAAATACATAACTATATTGTCGTTACTACTGGTTGTTACAGTTACTTCTTTGTGTTAAATGTTAAAATGGTTTAACAGGCATGTTCCTGTCTCTCTGGTGCAAACAATAAATTGAAAGTGTTTGAGGAACAAAGAGAAACAGAGAAAATCAGCTGATGATCCAGTGAAGACACTCTGAGCAAAGTGACTGAATGAAGCAGAATTTTTATTGAGAATTGACAAAAAAGTGCATAAAGCAGGAGATGATTTAATATGGAAGAACAGAATATGGAGAATTTAAACAAAGTCCAACATGAAAGGATCCATTTCTGAATCATCAGAAATATTTCCAGTGTGAACACATGAAGAATCCGAGGCATCGATCAGATGGAAGAAGATCACGTTTCAGGACTGGACTCAGAAACACTGAAGAGTCGAAGTTGGATTGAATATTTCTACACTGTGTCTGAGTTCAGTGTCTCCAACATCCTCTGCACTCACTGATTAGAAAGACAACAACATGTCTGTGGATCTGGAGTGACATGTTACTGTCCCACTACTACTTTACTGAGTCACCATGAGAGGAGCAGCAGGATAAAGCTCACACTGACAACATTAGAACAACGTGACAGAAACACATGTATTTGTGGAAAACACAGAGTTTAGTTTGTGACATCAGAGAAGCAGGGAGCTGTTCTCACACTGTTGTACTGATCATTAAACAGCAGGGGGCGTCCTCACTGCATTTACAGCTGGCAGCTCACACCTGCTCTGCTCTGCATAATAACTCACTGTGGGGTCCATGTCGTAATATTTGTCATGAGATGTTACATAAGTACAAATATCTGTGTGAAATACATGTATGTTAATAAAGAAAAAGCAATAACTCTAATTTTTTATATAAATGAGAAATTATATATTTGTTTTATTAACTGGATAAAATATGAAAGCACAAATGATGTTCCCGTCTTAGAAGGAGACCCTTATGTCCACATCAAAAATCAATTCCTCACATTCAATTAACTATCAGCCGCTATAAAAATACAAAATATCATTACCACATGATTTATAGATGCATAGAACAAACACTGAGCCACAGTAGCTTCTCCTTAGGACTCCAAAACTGCTAAACAAACTGACTGCTCTCTAAGTAGAGATGTCAGTGCTGTTCAATAATCAACAAGTAAGTAATTTCTAATATGCATTTTTAATAGTAATATGCCATCTGTTAGCTAAACAAGAAAAACCTGTGGGTCTGAACATGTAGTATAGAAAGTATCAGAAAAAAAAAGCCATCTACACAGATGCCTGATGCTTCTTAACATGTTTCACTTATACCAAGGGAAGGATCTCCCAATGTTTTTGATAGCTGATGGTATTTGCATGTACCAATGTGCTGCTTTTTCAGTTTTTTCATCCACTCTGCTCCTCATCTCCTCCAGTTTCTGGACCTTCTCTGTGTCTCCTTTCTCCTTCATCTTCTCAATCAGGAAGTCCAAGTGGACAATAGTGGACAATGAATCAGCTTTCAGAGCGATCTGCTCCAGTCTGACAACATGTTGGTAGGACTCATCCAGGAACTGAGACCTCTCGGCTGTCAGCTGTTTCATTTCATTTTCAAGGTTTTCTAACAGGGTACACTTCTCCTCACTTTCTTTTTGATGCTTTTCATATTTTTGCTCCCTTTTTTTTGTGTTCTCTGATAAAACATCTACTGTTTTCTTTGTTTCATCCACTTCCTCTGTAAGAGTTTTTAACTCTCTGGCTTTCATCTCACGTTCTGACACATTCTTTTCATACTGCTTTTTCATTTGTTCATTCGTCTTCGTTACTCTCCTTGTCTTGGTCTCATATCTCCACTTTTCTTTCACATGATCTGATGCAGGACACTTGTTGGTACAAACAGTGCAGAGACCTTTTTTCATGACCTCACAGTGTTCAGGTTTCCAGGCCATTGTGCATCCAGGATAGTGACAGTTCTCCTCACAGACTGTACAGCAGACAGCTGCTTTATAAAAAAACAATCTCATCCCACCATCAATGGCATCTTTCACTTTGTAGGGCTCATCAACTTCTACAGTGAACTTCTCATTCCTTTTCATCTCTTCTTCATGTTCCTTTATAGTTTGTTGTATTTTTAGAGCTTCTTCACGTTTCTGTTCTCCTTGGCTCTTCAGAGTTTCATGGATTTTTTTAGCTTCTTCAAGCTTTTTCTTTTCTTCTCTCTGTTTTTCTTCATGTTTCTTCAGAGCTTCTTGCATCTGTCTGATTTTTCTCTGTTTCTCTTCACCCAGCTCGATTCTCTCTTGCAGGTT
The DNA here is from genome assembly GCA_922035795.1 of Oreochromis mossambicus. Lineage (NCBI taxonomy): Eukaryota > Metazoa > Chordata > Actinopteri > Cichliformes > Cichlidae > Oreochromis > Oreochromis mossambicus. Next base: position 54,274 of record CAKLIZ010001001.1, on the reverse strand, counting down.
TTGGATGCAGGCTTTCAGTCTGATTCGTTCATTCAGCACTTCACCTGTTTTCATCAGTTTTTGAGGATTAGATTTTCCCAAGAAGTCTGTCAACTGATTCATGTTTTCCTGTGTAAGTTCCTATGAATGCTTTGAAGACGTATTTTCTTCTGTTCGGTCTTCATACTGTGAGTTATTAAACAGGAAGTGAACAGGCTCAGTCTTCTCATTTTTGGCACATTTAATTGCTGCAACTTTAAGAGCTTCAAGAACATTTTCAGGTCTGCTTCCATCTGAGTGTGTGATCAGAGCTACAATGTTTTTCTCCATGTTTTTTCCAAACAGAGACGTCACTGAATCGAAGACATACATTAGTCGGTCACTCAGTCGATTATCACTCGCCTTCATGACCAAACCCACTGCACTAATTTCATGGACTCCATCATCTGATCGAAACAAGTCCAACAATCTGTGACTGATGATGTCATCATGTTCGATCCCTCTGGTGTCTCCATATCCAGGAGTATCGATGATGGTCAGAGAGTAGGGCAGAGTTTTGTCTTCAAAACCAAAGATCTCGTACACGATCACATCTGATGTCTGACTTTCTGTCTGACCTTTTGTCTGACCTTTTGTCTGACCTTTCTTCTTCTTCTTCTCCTCTACGATCTGAAACCAGACTCTATCCTCCCACTTCACTCCCATGGTGTAGTTGAGCAGAGCGTTGATCAGAGTAGATTTTCCTGCTCCTGTTTCTCCCACAAGTAAGATGGTTCTGTTTGTCTTGTATGGATTTTTTTCTCCAACAGTCATTCTTGTCAGAGTTCCAATCTTCTGTTTCTTCGGTCTCAGCTGGTAGACAGCAGGAGGTCCTGAACTGATGAGAAAACTGTTTAAGATGATGTCTTCATGTGGTGATGAGTTCAAACTGATCCTGCAGAGAAAAGAACAAAATGTCTTCAGTACACATGTAAACATTATGAACATGTTACTACTGTTTAACATTTAACACTGAGCCGATCCATCTCTGCTCCGAATCAAAAGTCACATAAAATTCAGCATTTTTTTCTTTTAACCATTTAGATTCATATTTTTTTCTGTCTGCTCTCCCAAAGCATTAGTGGTCACACTGATATTTTAAATTATACGTTATATATTTCTGAGACAAAAGTGACTGTGGAGGCTGACAGCACACTGCCCACATGATCAGAAGACAGCTTTTTTTTTTTTCATTTCTTTATTAGTAATTCACAGGCTGAATAAATTTCTTTTCTCCCTCAACCTCTCATTGGGCTGGCATGACACCATCTAAGTGGGTCACAGCTGTTGCTGGCCTGGATTCCTACAGTTTTAGTTTCATTTGTAGTTTTTATTGTCATTATTTGTGACACTCATGCTCTTCATCGATTACAGAAATGTAGTTTCTGTAATCGAGTTCATTAGTGTTGTCATGCTGAGAGAAGAAACAGTTTGAATGCTGAGGGTGAAATAAACCCAGGACAAACTTTCACTGATGTGTTTCAGCAGTGACATTAATCTGTACACTTTGTCTCAAATTCTTTTGATTGACGTGTGAGACAACCAACCACTGGTCCAGATGTGTCAAAACAATGATTTTATCAAACACATGCGTGGGAAGAAATACACCATCACAATCCTCAGCATAAATCTCTACTAGAAAGCACACTTCAAATGATTTTTAAATGTCAGGGTTCACGCCCCTTCTTGCGTCAAGCAGATACATAACATGCATAAGTTACAGTTAATGACAGTCACCACACTTCTTTGTTGACAACCTTTAACACACTTAAAGAGACATTTTCACCGTCTTCACGCCAGGTGTTTCCTGTTATTTGGTCTTCCTCTCACTTATCTCTGGAAGATCATGAGCACGTTCTGTAAAAAACTGTCGCTCTGCAGGTACAAATTGCAGTTAAAAGCAAAAATATGGCTTAACTCTAACCTAGAAATGAGTCTACTTGCTGTGTGCGTGTGTAAGCGTGCATGCCCTGATCTTTACTACACTCTGTGTCACCTTTCACCACGAATCATCTAAAGCCAACTTTTTATGAACACATTTTGCAATATGTCTAAGAAAATGATTAAAATTACTTCATTTAATAAAAGTTTTACCAAAATGCCACTACTCATGCTTAATAAAAAGGATATATTTCCCACAACTTTTAATTATCATATACCTTTGAAACGAAAATAGTTATTAATTATAATTATTACAATTAAAATGTATACATTAATAATAATTATAAATGACAGTCACTTTGCTGTAAGTGCTGTAGTTTAACATACCTCTGTGCTTCTTTGCTTCCTTTATCCTCTCTCCTTTTCATCTCCTCCAGTTTCTTGACCTTCTCTGTGTCTCCTTTCTCCTTCATCTTCTCAATCAGGAAGTCCAAGTGGACAATAGTGGACAATGAATCAACTTTCAGAGCGATCTGCTCCAGTCTGACAACATGTTGGTAGGACTCATCCAGGAACTGGGACTTCTCTACTGTCAGTCGGTTCATTTCCTTTCCAAGTAAATGAACATCCTTCTCTTTTGTTGGTGGTTCATTTTTCTGAACTTTTCTTATCCTGGTCACATATCTCCACTTTCCTTTGACATGCACTGATAAAGGACACTTGTTGGTACATGACGTGCAGAGACTGTCTTGAAAGACCTCACAGTGATCTAAGGGCACCGTGCATCCAGGATAGTGACAGTTCTCCTCACAGACTGTACAGCTGACAGCTGCTTTCAAACCTGGCCCACTCATCTCCTCTCTGATAGCTTCTTTATGTTTAAAAACTTGAGCAACAAATTGAGGGACCTCTTCATTCTCTGTGTTCTCAGGTTTCCCCAGAGCTTCCTGACTCCGTTTCATCTCTTTTTGTTTGATTTCAGTGAATTCGATTCTTTCTTGCAGGTTTTGGATGCAGGCTGTCAGTCTGATACTTTCCTTTAACACTTCAGGTGTCACCTCTGGCTTTAGAGGTGTAGTTTCTCTCAGGAAGGCTGTGAAATCTGTCATTCCTTCCTCTGAGTTTTCATAACTTTGTTTCAGGTATTTTTCTTTCTGTTTTTCATGCTGGCAGTTATTAAACAGGAAGTAAACAGGTTGATTGCTCTCATTTTTAGCACACTTAATTTTTGCAGCTTCAAGAGCTTTAAGCGGGTTTTCAGGTATTCTTCCATCTGAGTGTGTGATCAGAGCTATGATGTTTTTCTCCAAGTTTTTTCCAAACAGAGACATAACCAAATCAAAGATGTACTTCAGTCGGTCAAACAATGGATTCACACTCGCCTTCATGACCAAACCCACTGCATGAACTTCATGAACTCCATCATCTGATCGAAACAAGTCCAACAATCTTTGACTGATGATGTCATCATGTTCAGACCCTCTGGTGTCTCCATATCCAGGAGTATCAATGATGGTCAAAGAGTAGGGCAGAGTTTCATCTTCAAACCCAAAGATCTCGTACACGATCACATCTGATGTCTGACTTTTCTCCTCCTCTACGATCTGAAACCAGACTCTATCCTCCCACTTCACTCCCATGGTGTAGTTGAGCAGAGCGTTGATCAGAGTAGATTTTCCTGCTCCTGTTTCTCCCACCAGTAAGATGGTTCTGTTTGTCTTGTATGGATTTTTTTCTCCAACAGTCATTCTTGTCAGAGTTCCAAACTTCTCTTTCTTTGCTCTCAGCTGGTAGACAGCAGGAGGTCCGTCAGATCTCTTGGAGATGATGCTCTCATATTTCCTTTAGATAAAACATAGATTATGTAAATACAAAATGATATAATTTGTGTAACTGAAGTAAGTGTTTTTCCCCTCTGTCACAATATTTCTGATGACTTTTCAGAGTTTATTGGCTTTGAATGTTTATTCTCAAGCTTGGAGAATGGTTTTTCACCTTTTCCCTCAAAACATCACTTAAAGTCACAGCTCATGCTGCTATTTAGTCTAGTATTATTTTGTCTCAGTTTGCCTATGTATGAGCAGTTACCAATATTCTGTGGGCATTTTTATTGAATTTTTATGAATCAAAATTTCTATTCATTTTTGGTTTTTCTTTAAAACAATAAGAATAGACTTAGCTAGTTTTGCTACGTTCTGTAGTTAATTATACTTTTAGAAAAGGGATTTGTCTGGTAACGTTTGGATCCTCCCATTAATTAAGGGATTAAGAGCACACTAGATGGTGTGGAGGAAATGTTTTTTTTTTTTGGTCAAATGTCAGCTGGGACAAAGGGAGGGTTTAAAATGATTTGTGTAATCATACAAAGTTAACTTTTATTTATGTTTAAGTTGTAAAAGATTTTTCAGAACACACTTCCGACTTGATCCTTTGAAAATATATGGTATTTATTTTGTGGTAAAATATAAACCAAAAATAAACCCAACAATCCACCTGTTGCCACCCATGGCATTTTCTTGGACTATGACACCAACAAATGAAATCTAGAATTTTCTGACCGTAAAGGGACAAAGGATTTGAACGTATTTGTTGTTATTCTTTATTTTTGTGATTTTGAAATATGTTAAAGTTTATTTTTTGTTTGTTTGCTTATGTTTTTAGATTATTTACAAGTTTTATTTGTAGGTTAATATTTTGCTTCATTTTGTTTTGCGTTATTGTTTTTCATGTTAAGTGTGGTGTCAGATTTCTTTTCTCATGTATTAATCACATATTTTAACCATGTCACTTAAGTATAGTAAGAGCACTCCTGTCACCAGTTTGTATGCATGTGGAATGTGATCACAAGTTGGGCCCAAGTTTTATTGCACCTTCACAGTAGACTCATTTTACTCTTGAGGCCTCTGGACATCCTGTTGCAGATGAGGTGATGGTTGGTTGGAGCTTTTCTTAGAATGAACAGATCTGGTAATAATTGATCTGCTTGTTTAGAGTTTGTTTAAGAGTGTCTGTGTCTGCGTACATAAGATGTAAGGGCAGTGGACAACATTCAGAGATGGTCCTGGTGTTTCACTGGGATGCTCTCTCTACATTGCAATGTGTTTATTAAACCCACTTCAAATCAAGCTCACTGGGTATGTTGCAGGTTATTGTTAAATGTTCCACAACACTAAGTCAGTCAGAAAGAACTGTAGGGCCATTTTGTATAACTAAAGGGACTGGTATAGGACCAGCATGCACTGGGGTGGGCCTATGGTTTGTTATCAGAGCAGGAGAAGCAGCAGGAAGGAAGAAAGATGGATATTTGTTATTCCTGCCAAACTGGAAAAATAAACCATAAAATGCAACTTTTGAGTTTGATCATTGAACTTCTGTTGCCTGCGCCCAAAACATTGCCACAGTGCAGCAGTGGCTTGTGGATTTTAAACTTTAGGATGTTTGGTTGAACAAACAAAGGGAATTCCCACTACAGCATTATTATTGCTATATACATAGCTATCATTTGTATGTTGCACAATGACAGCAATGGAAGTAATAAAACAGCTGGAGACTATAAAAGACACAAGTCAGTCAGAGGACATTCACAACTGCTAAAGGTTATAAAACTACAGCAGTGAATCAGAGTCTGGAGTAATCACAGTGATAGATTCTGGGGACAGGAGTAGCTTTCCAAATGGGTTGAAAAGGGTTTAGTGGGATTGAGCTGGACATGAGCGGGAACTGATAAACATCCATCCATCCATCCATTCTCTTCTGCTTATCCTTTCCAGGGTGGCGGGGGGTGCTGGAGCCTATCCCTCTGTGAATAGGGTTTCACTGATTCTGTGAGGGTTTTTTGTTTACATTGAAACACTTGTTACTTATGTAGTGAAAACAAATATTTGAATCATTAGTTGATTGCTTGTTTGACAGTCCTATACTGGTGCTCAGCCAACATTTTGTGTCATTAAATAACCACATGAAAAAAGAAAAGCAAACTTTTTTGCTAAAGAAAAAGAGGTTGCCCCATTTTTTTATTGTATACAGTGGCTTCCAAAAGTATTCGGCCCCTTGAACTTTCCCACATTTTTTCACATTACAGCCACAAACATGAATTAATGTTATTGGAATTCCACGTGAAAGAACAATACAAAGTGGTGTACACGTGAGAAGTGGAACAAAAATCATACATGATTCCAAACATTTTTTACAAATAAATAACTGCAAAGTGGGGTGTGCGTAATTATTCAGCCCCCTTTGGTCTGAGTGCAGTCAGTTGCCCATAGACATTGCCTGATGAGTGCTAATGACTAAATAGAGTGCACCTGTGTGTAATCTAATGTCAGTACAAATACAGCTGCTCTGTGACGGCCTCAGAGGTTGTCTAAGAGAATATTGGGAGCAACAACACCATGAAGTCCAAAGAACACAGCAGACAGGTCAGGGATGAAGTTACTGAGACATTTAAAGCAGCTTAGACTGCAAAAAAAATTCCCAAGCCTTGAACATCCCACGGAGCACTGATCAAGCGATCACTCAGAAATGGAAGGAGTATGGTACAACTGTAAACCTACCAAGACAAGGCCGTCCACCTAAACTCACAGGCCGAACAAGGAGAGCGCTGATCAGAAATGCAGCCAAGTGGCCCATGGTGACTCTGGACGAGCTGCAGAGATCTACAGCTCAGGTGGGGGAATCTGTCCATAGGACAACTATTAGTCGTGCACTGCACAAAGTTGGCCTTTATGGAAGAGTGGCAAGAAGAAAGCCATTGTTAACAGAAAACCATAAGAAGTCCCGTTTGCAGTTTGCCACAAGCCATGTGGGGGACACAGCAAACATGTGGAAGAAGGTGCTCTGCTCAGATGAGACCAAAATGCAAAACGCTATGTGTGGCTGAAACTACCACTGCACATCACTCTGAACACACCATCCCCACTGTCACATATGGTGGTGGCAGCATCATGCTCTGGGGGTGCTTCTCTTCAGCAGGGACAGGGAAGCTGGTCAGAGTTGATGGGAAGATGGATGGAGCCAAATACAGGGCAATCTTGGAAGAAAACCTCTTGGAGTCTGCAAAAGACTTGAGACTGGGGCGGAGGTTCACCTCCCAGCAGGACAACGACCCTAAACATAAAGCCAGGGCAACAATGGAACGGTTTAAAACAAAACATATCCATGTGTTAGAATGGCCCAGTCAAAGTCCAGATCTAAATCCAATCCAGAATCTGTGGCAAGATCTGAAAACTGCTGTTCACAAACGCTGTCCATCTAATCTGACTGAGCTGGAGCTGTTTTGCAAAGAAGAATGGGCAAGGATTTCAGTCTGTAGATGTGCAAAGCTGGTAGAGACATACCCTAAAAGACTGGCAGCTGTAATTGCAGCAAAAGGTGGTTCTACAAAGTATTGACTCAGGGGGCTGAATAATTACGCACACCTCACTTTGCAGTTATTTATTTGTAAAAAATGTTTGGAATCATGTATGATTTTCGTTCCACTTCTCATGTGTACACCACTTTGTATTGGTCTTTCACCTGGAATTCCAATAAAATTGATTCATGTTTGTGGCTGTAATGTAACAAAATGTGGAAAAGTTCAAGGGGGCCGAATACTTTTGCAAGCCACTGTATACCTCATAATTTGTTCAGTTGTTTTAATAGTACTCACTGTGTTGCCATAATGAGCTGTGAGGATCAAACAGATGTGATGATACCTGGAAAAAAATATGAGAGAAAATAAATCTAAGCAGCCATCCTACAAAAATAATTGATTCATCCATTCATCCATTCGCTTCTGCTTTTCCTTTTCAGGGTCGCAAGGGGTGCTGGAGCCTATCCCAGCTGTCCGGAGAACCCACGCAGACACGGGGGAGAATTGAGTCAATTCAAGTTTTATCAATATAGCACCAAATTGTCTACTGTGTTTATTCTGTAAAGAGCCTACTGTCATACGCTGTGTGCAGCAGGCAGAATATTTGACACACAATGCAGACTCACCTACAGAACTCAGCTTTATTGCTGGACTCCAGAAGAAGAAAACAAACTGGAATACACATGAACTAAACAGACAGGCAGAACCACACAGTGGGGAATGATGGACAGTGTGATGCTGAACAGAGGAAGACCAACACAATAAATACAAGAGGGAAACAGCGCAAAAAGGGAACATCTGGAAACATGGCAGGTAACAGAACACAAAACAAAACAGAACACAACTTACACCGACAGGAGACTATCAAAGTAAAACAGGAAGTACAGAAAAACACAGACTCTGAGACGCAGACTGGGTACAGGCAACAACAGGAGTGGCAGAGACACGACTGAGGAACAAGGGAATAAATATAGAGACAAGACTATACATGGGGCATCGAACAGCAGGGAGGCAAGACAATGAAACCCTAAAGACTCAGATGACCTAACAGCATAACCAGAGGGACGAGAGAGCAAGGCAAATAAACATGACGAGGAACAGAAAAATAAACGTATAGACACGATGTCCTAACAGGAGAGAAAACATAGAGGCAAGACCAAGACAAACAGGTAATGAGATGAGACATGAATGAGACCAAACACCAGAAAACCTAGACTAGAAATAAATAAATATACTAGATTCAAAATCATAAATACAAAAACAATGTGTTGATGACCCAGATACCCCAACAGCTACAGTGTGCTGGAGAAAGCTTTAGCTATCAGACAGCTCCATATGAGCAAGTACTTGGTGATAGTGGAAAGATGTATGTCAGTGTTTACTTGTTAACTGTAATATTCTGGTGTACTTTCACTTTCAGACTACAATAAATGAGCAGCATAAGAACATGAAACAAGCTGTGGCTTATTCAAGGAACAGGAAGGTGTTTTAGTGCGTGCATAGCATCCCTCAGTGCTCTTCACACACAAGGGCGTAGATTTGTTTTGACATTGGTGGGGACGGATGATTCAACCACCGAGCCCTGCTTCTTATTTTTTTTCCTTTTCGTCTTTGCTTCTTGATAAAAAAGGAGAAATACTCTTGCCTACATATGCTATTCTACATGCTATTAAACCATTTAAAATTACAATTCATAGTTTTATATGTGAATTATATAATGTTAAATTACTATTAAACAAATGACTGACTAAGTATTTTAGGCTTTAGTTTACTTCAGCCATATTCCATATAAATCAGGTATCATACAAAAATAAAAATAGCTTCAAATACAGTCATGACAATAAAAGAATATGACTTTAAGGACTTAACAACATTACTTCAGTTATAGGACACCAACATCTCTGATACATTAGCACTAAGGGAACACTGAATGACCTGGTGGGTTTTGTCCATAAAACTACTCATCTAAGATTACCACAAAGTAAAAGATCTCTCAGCAAAATTATGCAACATTTTAGGCATTTTAGGCCCTGATCAAATCAGTGAGCTGGGATTTTTATTCTGAACATGAACTACTGTTACAGCAACACACATGGACTACTGGTGTCCCACACAACAACTCAATGTCCACTATGTGAAGGAGCCACACACATGCCTGCTCCTCTCATTAGCTGAGATAAACTGCTGACATATTTGTTTTCCATCTATACTGTCCAGTCTCTCCTGGTGGACATACAGCAGCATTGTTTAATCCCATTTGAGTCATTGTTGACCTTAGCCATGTTTTTAGTCTTCTGAGAGCACTGAAGCGTCTTTCAGCCTCAGTACATGCGTTTTATCCTCAGATTAAAATTATTATTCTGTGCTTGATGTGCCTCACCTTTGGCCCTGGCTCCTCCCCTCTGACTGCACTAGGACATTGCCACCTGATAAAATAACACATTGATTCGTGCAATATAAAATGTGAGACATGTCAATTCAGATTCTTTGTCAAATATACACTAATGAATCAATTTACATCAGCAGCCTAACAATTGTCATAATAAATACTAGTTAATCTATAGCACCAAATCATCAGTCAGTCACCTGTGACCTCGCCTCTTCACCTCTGAGCTACAACATGGCAGAGCTGCCTCTGTCAGCTGATGAATAACAGTGAGACATTCCAAATACATGCAGCCACACGTGCTTCAAATACAGTAATGAACCAACAAGTCATCATCCAATTTCACCTGTGATCTTGTGTCACCGTTACTCTCTGAGCTTTGTGTTGGTTCTTCTGTCACCTGACAAATAGGACATACATGACAATAAGAATAAAATGTGGAGCTGCTTCAGTGTTTCTGTCAATTTGTGCAGATCTTGACTCATCAGTAATGTTTGTAGGGTGAGTGCATTTTTAAAACAATTTGTGCAAACTGCACTACAGGGTGGAATATTTGCAAAATCATGACTACCTCATGATATTTTGTCTCAAAAATTAACCCTATGAATATGTCAGTATCATTAGGATGAAATTGTGTCACCAATATTTTAACGTTAGACATAATTTTAACAGCCTCTGTAAACTAATATCCTGGCTTGCTCGAGGCTGCCGTTTTCTCTGACAGTTTCAATCAAAATTAGAAATGTTGCTCTGAGACTGAGATAACTAATAGTGCTGCCTGCTGTGCAGTTAGTTTCCAAAACACGTTATTCATGGTTCCATACACATTGTTCCAAAAAATAGTAATGTCAAAGTATCTTACTGTATATTGTACAGTTTTGTACTGTCTTCCTAGGATATCATTAAATTTACATAAGTAGACTGTGATCTTACATGTCAAAGGTAAAACAACATAACATCACTGTAAATATAGTAAAACACAATGTACTTGTTTGTTAAACATATGTTTCTGTACATATGCATATTTAGACCGTAAAAATACATCCAGAAACAGCTAGTTCTCTCCCATCATGCCTTGGGACATGTGCTGCTGTTTAGATGTTCTTGTTTCATTGTTTATGGTTACGTTACTTTTAACTGTTATCTTGAATGTTGTGTTTACGCCGTGGTGCAGAGTCACTGACAGTTGTTGCGTTGTAGCGAGAGTGCTGTACCATGAGTGACTGCTGTTGTGCTGTTGTTGAACCTTGAGGCACATCATAGCACCATAAAGTTTTCTAACAAAGAGCTCCTCCTACCAGCTTTGGGTTGAATAACAAGCTCAATCTCTCTCTGTGAGCATCTTTGTTTAGATTCTTCTCCATACCACAATTTAAAACATTGCATGACCACGCTGTGCTAATGTTATATGTTTTGAAAAAGAAATGTAGAGGTAGGAATTGCAGGTAAAATAAATAACATGACGCTAAGCATCGGCCAATGAATGTCAACTAACAACCACAAGGTCGCGGGTATGGCTGCAAACGTAGGAAAGAATTGTGCATTTTACAGTTTTGTTCTGTTCTTCTAGAGTATCATTAAAGTTACGTAAATAGACTGTGACTTCACATTTCAAATGTAAATTAATGTTAAATCACTGTAATGTAATAAAACATAATTTTCATGATTATTAAATGTATCTGGCTGTGCATATGCATATTTAGATTATTAAAATACATTCACAAATGTATCATGATTCCACAAATGTCTGTCCATTATTTGAAAGATTGAACTGTTTAATTTAAATGTAATGTTATGAAAGTATATAACATGATTCCTATAAGCTTGTGTTACGTCACATAAGTATTATTATCATTGCTATTTAGGGCGATCGTGGCTCAAGAGTTGGCAGTTCGCCTTGCGATCAGAAGGTTGCCGGTTCGAGCCCCGTCTCGGACACTCTCCGTCGTTGTGTCCGTGGTCAAGACACTTCACCTACTGGCGATGGCCAGAGGGGCCGATGGTGCGATACGGCAGCCTCGCCTCTGTCAGTCTGTCCCAGAGTATGCAATCTATTATTAGTTAAACCAACTGTTAACTGTATATTTCTGTACATTTACGTACTATGATTCATATTGCCACATTCATTGACCTTGTTTATAGGTAATTTCATTGTTTAATCACATTAAAATGTTCCTAATTTAATGTCTAAAAGCACTTGGAAAAGGCAGAATCCCATGTAAAATTAGCGCAACAAAGTCTATTTTTACTACTGAAAATAACCGTATTTTTATGGGACAGTTATTTTCTGTTATTTTACTGTCGTATTTTGGCGCCCCAGCTGCCGGAATATTACCGTATTTTTAAGATGGTTTTTTTTTCCTATTTATAGATCATTTCATTGTTTAATGACATTAACATGTTCCTAATTTAATGTTTAGCGGCACTTGAAAAAGGCGAGATCTCATGTCAAATTAGCGCAACTAATTGTATTTTCATTATTGGTGTCAGGAGTGTCGTGGAGGCGAGGAAGAGATGACCCAAACGCTGGACTCACGGTGCAGGATAATGGTGTTTATTGTAGGTAGGTTGGATGAACAGAACATGAACTGAAATGGCTGACTGGGTGGACGACTAACTGAATGAACGACTGACGGACTGAATGGCTGGCTGACTGACTGATCTGAACATACATCACAATAACATCAACACGAACATCAATGACACGATAAAGAACTGGAGGAAACTGAGGACTTAAATACACAGAATGATGAGGATGATAATGAGAGACCGGTGAGTACACAGCTGAACATAATCCGGCTAATGAAACGAGACGAGCTGACATAGGAAAAGCAGGAAGTGAGAACATTGATATGGCAACAGAAACGAAACGTGACAAAACTGAAAACACTGCGTCACTGACCCAGGAACCCCGACAGCTGGAAATAACCGTATTTTTATCAGGAGTTGTTTTCTGTGATTATACGGTCGTATTTTGGCGCCCCAGCTGCCGGAATATCACCGTTTTTTCAGGATGCTTTTTCTAACAGTGCACTTTTAGACTGATGTGGGCCAAAGCCTAGCATAGCCTGTAACGTTATTATGACAGACACATTTTATGAGTGAATTTGGCTTTAAGTGACTTACAGGTTTCTTTGAAAAATACTTAAAATACTTATATCCAGGTTCTTCCTTTTTGCTGTTTTTAAAGAGTTTGAATGCTGTGATCTTAGTGTTTTTACTGCTTCCGTCTGAAACTAGAAGCTCAAACAGATCTGATCAAGGAAAAGAGCCACATGAAGAAATGTTGCTGCACAGATGACCCTGGTTAGAAATGAAAAGCACGCGAGTCTTGTGCTTTGTGCTGGGCAGAGGGGGGAGGGGCGGTAGTTATACTCAGTAGCACAGGAACAGAGAGGGAGGGGGAGAGAGAGAGAAAGAGCCAGGGACAACAACATCACATTAGAAAGGTATAGTAATCATCCACAACTATATTCATTTGTGGATGATAAAGGATTTATTCATGCAGGCCTATATGACAGAGAATATGCATCTTCTTTTTGTTTTCATATTTTAATTTTTATTTTATTGTGTTGTGTTTTGCAGTGTTTTGTGTTGTTTCACTTTAAATTTGCTTAAAAGGAAAAAGCTGAAAAATTAAATAGTTAAAAGTTGAAATGTGAATAGTTGTTTTTCTATTATATGATTTATTTATTAATTTTATGTGGAGTGAAAAAATAAAATTATATTTACGGTGGCCCCTAGAGACAAAGCACGTACAAACCCCAAAACATGTAAAAACTCCAAAACACGTAAAAACTCAACAGAAGTGCTCCAGGATGCTCGGCGCAGTGTTGAGCTTTTGTTACCTGGTGGCTACACAAGCCAGCAAGTACCAACGACTGGATCTGGTGTGTGGTAGTAACAGGTAAATTAACATGTTTTTAAATTATTTGAATATATATGAGTGCTTGTGCATAAATACACAAAACATATACAAATAAATAGATCAAACATAACAAAGATCGCACTATCGGGAACAGAATAAGCTGGAAGTGGGCTCTCTATATCGTTTCCCGTCCTGGAAGCAACGTAAGGGATCTCATGTATCTGATGTTACCAAACGAAGACGTCAGGCTTGGATAGCAGCGGTGAGACGAGTGGATATCGAGTTCTCTGCCATCATTTTATGTTGGTGTGCTCCCGACATTTTCATTCCAGTAAGTTCTAAAGAAATTCATATCTTTATAGGCTTTTAGTTTTATTTTCAATGCGCTGAGGTCAAAGAAATTTAGAACAAACATCCTAATGTGTGATGCAGCAGAACTATGTTCCTTTTATAGAGTAGCTTATCGGTGACAACTTCAGAGTAGCAAGTGTAATTTGCCTTTTTTGCGGACGGCTCCTTTTGCCTTTCACTGCATACGGTGTGTTTATGTTTTATCTAGATCAAATTTCTGGGGCAGCTGCTGAGGAGAAGTCACTGTTATGTGCAACCTCTGGCTGTATCTTGGTCATATGGTCAAAGTACTCACAATGTGGAGGCTTAAAAACGGCCAAATCTTGTACCCAACCGTTTGTGAATTAGATGTGCGCCTCCAGGGATTTATAATTCCGAAAATGATTTGCCATGTATGCGCTGACTCCACAGACAAGGTACAAGAAGGTATCAGGGAAGGACAATGGCATTAGGTCTTCAGGGTTTCTACTCCACTGCCGAATTTCATACGGGTCCACATTACCAATGCATGCTATTTTTTCCAAGCACCATCTCTTGGTGTCCAGGTGCAATCGGTCTCGATACAGTCCTTTGACTTTTGAGCTGATTTTAAGCATGGTTCTGGCAGTCGTCCTTCCAACACAGTGTGTTTGTTTTGATTCGTGTCCTTCTCAAATAGCGCCGCGCTCCCACAATGCACTGTGGCATTACATCAACTCCAAAGCCCTGTTAAATCATTTTTTGAATGCGTTTTTAAAGAATTTCTTCACTCATGAGCCGTAAGTAGAGGTGGCATGGGCCGTGAGATAGAGACACAGGCATTAGAGCCTCTTAATGCGTGTTTTGTTTGGGTTTTGTTAAGGTTCAAAAATATAGGGAAGGAAACACAGGAGGAATGCAAGTAACCACACTGGTCCAAAGGGTAAAGACGATGATTTTAATGAAATGACACGCGTGGGAGAATGAGCGGACTCTGTAAGCAGACAGCCCCACAATCTCATCCTCCTAACATCAAAATACAGTTTTATATGCATCAGAGTATATTTAGTGACGCCCCCTCATTGCGTCATCACATACATCAGCTTCAAAACCACAAATGTTCTATTTGACAACTTAAGACACAATTAAAAGTACACTGGCTTCCATCTTCTCCCCGGTGGTTTCCCGTAAGCCAGCTCCGCTCTCGCATCGTGCATCTACTGCTTCATCAGTCAACTTTCACCTACACCCTAACAGTGTGTGTGTGTATGTGTGTCCGTGCGTACACGTGCGAGGGCGCGTGCATGCTGTGGACTGCGTACGTGTCATGACCTCTCACTATTGGTGTCTGTATGTATATGTCTCGCCCTTAAATGCTCTCACATCTCACCCGTTACACTTCTGACCTTCACGTGACCAGAGGCTCCCCTTTACATATAATAACCTAACTGGAACTATATATGTAATCTACTGAATAAACACCCTACTCTTTCAGCTTACGCTCACTCTGCTTTCGGTTTCACTTCTGCAAAAGCTGCAACTTCAAAGACATAACTTCCTGTCTCATTTTGGCACAGAGTGTATTTTCCTGTCTCTGCCCTCTACACAGAGATCATAAAAGCATTAATAACATTTAAATTATAGATTCAACTCAACCATTTAAAATGGTTCTTCTTTGGACCTGTAATAAAGGCTATAACCATATATTTGAACATCTGAATGCATCTAAATGCAACATCACTATTAATACTGAAATGTTAATGATGATTATAAAAATAGCAGCAACTAATGGCAGGAAAATATTTCTATTCCTCTCAGTTTCCACCGGTGTGGAATTACCAAAAATAGAGAGGGCATAGCTTAATGAAATAGGACAAGACCACTGGTTAATCCATTTATTTGAACAAAGTAACTGTATTCTGAATACCACCTTTTTAAATGGTAACTGTAACGGAATACAGTTACTCATATTTTCTATTTTAAATACGTAACATCGGTACATATATTCCGTTACTCCCCAACACTGCCTTCACTTCAGTATAAAGTGTAATTTCTTAAAAATCAAAGTTTGAGTTAATTTTCACTGCAGTGAGGGGAAACAGTTGACCTTAGTACTAACATATAATAAATACCTTAATTCTAACTTTTCTCATCAAGAAAAATGCCAAAGTATTTTTTGAATGTTTAATGTCTGCGACTGATATGCAAGCATTTTAAATGTTTTGATTTCTTAAGAGACCATTTTAAAATTTAAACAGTAACTTTTGTTCCATCTAAGCAACATAGAACCTGTTCTGTCCTCCATCTTTGTTTCAGTGTGAACAGTTTGTTGGAGCAGAGCCAACAGTTTGTGGCGCAGTATTTTTAACACCGACATCTTGACTCTATATCTAACACACGTCTATAGAAAATATTCATTTACAAAGTCCACTCTCTGTCTCCAGAGGTCCGTGTAAATATAAACACCCAGAGCTCAGAGTCTCTCCAGTTGAGCTCAGGCCAATTAAATTTTTTAGTGTGACTCTGATCACAAACTAACAGAAAATGGCGGACACACTCGGCCTCGTTGGAAAACATTACACACTGACTTTAATGGAGAGACCGAATATAAAAAAAACAACACAGTTTGTTGTGTGAAAAAATCAAACCTGAGCTAAACAAACAGTAAAGTTCCTAAAGACAAACTGTTAAAGGAGGAAACAAACTTACAGTTTCTTCACACAGAGACACCAACAACAAGCTCCACTCCACGAAGTTCAGGAAGTGAAAGTAAACTTTGAGCAGGAAGGAAACACCTAACGCTGTGTTCTTCAAAGCTCATTTCAACCTGTTGAAGTCATGAATGAAAGTGCAGACTGAGAGTGGATCACATGATGTTTAAGGTGAGTCATGTGACATGTTCAGTATTGTCACACGTGTCTAGATTGTCCCTGATATCATAACTGCTCAAACACTGATGATTATATTTGAAGAATTATTACTGATGGCAGCAAAGTTTGAATGGAGCTCTCTGTCTGTGCTGATTTGTCGCCCTCTGGAGGTCAAAGCACAAACTGCATGATGTCACTGTAACCACCACAGTGACAGGAAGTGTTTTTAAATGATGAAACACTGAAATGATGCTAAGGGCTGTCGTTAGGCTCACTGATAGCAGTGCTGATGTGTTCATGTCAAACACTGGCTCAGGTCAGATTCCTTCATCCTTCTCCAGCGTGAGGCCGCCCTCAGACCCACAGGAGCTCTGACCTTTGACCTCCTGACCCTAACCATTTTAGTCTCTTTGCATCTTTAAATGCAAATCCATCCAAACTGTAGCCGAGCAAAAGAATCTGGAAGCTGTTCTATTAATGATGTTCATACCAGAGTTTGTGTTTCCAGCTCAGACGTGTTAAACGCTGCTGCTGTGCTACATTTGTCATTTCCTGCTTTCACTACCATCCATGTCAAAGCGCTGAAGTCATCTGATCACTTTAATGCAGTAAAACAGGAGCTGTAAGTCTGACATTTATTTAATGTCATCACAAACACACAGCACCCAGACAAAGGGCTGAAAAGATGAATGTTATGATGAGAGCCAGCAGGGGGCAGCACAGAGAGGTGAGGCGCTGTCAGAGAAGCAGGCTGACATCAGACTGGTCATATTCCATCATCTATACCTGAAATAACCATCAAATACGTGCTGAGCAGAAACATGTGGAAACATCTGGAGCTCAGTCTCAGTTTGATCCTCAGAGGTTTACCTCAGTCCTGCTCCTCTGCTTCCTGTTTACAGCGCACACATCATGCTGTGTACTGAGAGTCATGTGGTCAAAGCGAGCCCCTGGTACTCTGACAGAGAGAGAGCACAGTGATGCTAATGTGTGACATCACTGCTAACCAGAGAGCATTCAGCTTTCACAGCAGCCAACATCCTGTCACACTGAGCATGTGCAAACACAGCTCTCAGCTTCCATCACTCACAAGCTCCACCCTCCACTTAAAATGAGCCCAGAACAAACCTTGTGACCAACACAGCGCAGACAGAGGTGATGTTCTCGCTCTGTTTCTGGGTGGGAAACTCACCTGTGGGTGTGGCTGTTCCTCCCCTACAATCTCTGATGTCACAGCTGCTAAATTAGACTGAAGCCAGACTCAAACAGAAAACAGCCTCAAAGACTCAGAGAGAGAGCGCTGCTCCATCTCTGGACCCAAATATATGTTCCACCACCACACTGCAATGCATCTTGGGATAGGGTGGGCCCCCCTGTCCTTCAAATCCAGGGAGGAGGACATGTTTGTGGGAGCCTGGGATTCTGGACGGCCATCATGGCCTCGCTGTGATGTCATGGACCTTCAGAGGAAGCAGAGGCTGAATTTAAACACACCTGCTGACTTCATGTGTTCTGCTGTGACAGCTGCCATTTGTCACAGTGTGGATAATAAAGCCATCAAACTTCTCTCAGCTCCAATAACGCCATCAGTGTTTGATGTCCAGAGGATTCATGAGACTGCAGATGATAAAGTTCGACAATAATTCATTGATGAACGTGTGTTTATGTGAGGTCAGATTATAAATGTCCTCAGTCAGCTGTTCAGTCTGTGTTTAGATCTTATGTTAGCACAAAAATTATTGCATGTGACCCACAATTCATGTGAAACTTTCACAGTGGAATCATTCACATTTATGTGTTAGCTGTTGTACTGCTGAACCATTTCTAATGTGCATTTAACTGTATGATCTCTAATCAATGATCCAAATCATTGATTCAACTCATCAAAGCCCCGAAAATGGACTTTAAATACTCGATTTGAGACATTTGAAGTCAAATGTGAAGAAATGATTTCTCTCTCATTACTGCTGCTGCAGACATACAGATATCAAAGCTGAGTTTTTGTACAGTACAGGCATGATGAAAAATGTGTATTTCATTGTTTTCCATGTCCTAATAAAAATACATCACATTACATACATTCTAGGTCGAAGCTGGAATCAGTTTGTTGCAGAGGGACGTTTATATATCC
>CAKLIZ010001001.1:0-25461 GCA_922035795.1 Oreochromis mossambicus | reverse complement strand
TATCAGGACAGAAAGTCATTTCATCTCAAATGGAAAACAGCTTTATTATAGCGCTCGGAGTCTGATGTTGGCTCATGTGTTGTCAGACACCAACATGACGTTCTGCTAGTCAAGGCCTCACCTTAACCCACTGATGCTGATCACACAGACCCACTAATAGAACTGTTTTATCAGGTTTATGCAGCGTCACCATTAATGTCACATTTAATCACATTTACATTACAAGCCCACTACAACCATTATCAACATGTTAAATTACATTATACATCTGCACTGATTTAAAGTATTTTAACCTGGTTCATTGTTTCAGGAGGAGATTTCCATCAAACACTGGATTCTGATTCAGATCAAACCAACAATCCAAAGCAGCAACTTTCAAATCACTGGATTCTTCTTGGTGGCTTTCAGATGAGCTCATGTTACAATCAGCTGCTGTGTGTGTTGTTGTTGTGTAGCTGAAGCTCTGACTCACATTTCATATGTGACCAAAGGAAACTTGGTGCTGTGTGACACACTTTAGATTCTCTGCTGCTGCTTTGAACTCTTCAAACTAAAGAGCCAAACTGATGATTGACTGTGCAGCTCTGACATGGCACCAAATGTCCCTGTTATCAGCTGCTGGATGGACGTTATCAGAGCTTTTTAGTCCCACACGGATCACCAGGAGCTCCTCCTCGGACTGCAAACAGGCTCAGCAGCTCTGATCATTCATTGGAGTCAGCACAGAGTGTGGAGACATCTAGTGGTCGTGGAGAGTAGCACCATCAAAGCTCTGCTGGTGGATGTAGTTACTGTAAGGTCTCTGATGGAGCTCTGTGATTGGTGGATTGTCCAAACTAAATCAAGTTATCAAGTTTCTTTGTTCTCTGATAAACCATGAAAGGACCGATCAGCTGATCAGCAGTCAGGACGTCAGTATCGTGACACGAGTACTGGATCAAATTTGACCCTGAGCTTTGTTTTGACCTACAAAGTTCATGTGCTGACAGGAAATGTTGCAGCAGCTTCAGTAAATGTTCCTCCCTGAGTTGTGCTCAGTCATGTGGTGGAGAGCTTCAGATGTTCAGAGCAGGAGAGCTCCAACAAGACCAGGACTGTTCCACCATCTGCTGACATCACAGTATAACTGCTTACTGTTAGTAGTGCAGTGTCAGTGGATGCATTTGACCAAAACCAGAGTGGAAACGGTCACAGATGTGGTGTTTCTTCAAGCAGGCTGTGAGGTGGGCAGCAAGCGGCTTCTCAACAAGCTTTGACCTGAAAGAGAAACTGATCTATAATGTTGATGTAATGTTGGATCTAAGCTGGGTTTGCTGAGCTTTGCTTCCACAACGGCATGTTTGAAAAAGCTGGAACACTCCAGTCTGAAGAAAAGCGTTAAAAAGGTTTACAAGGCAAAAAGCTTTGTGGGGAGAATCTTTGAGGGAGCTGCAGACGGCTGATTCTCATCAAATGTCACAGGTGTAAAAGTAGAGCAGCAGTGAGCTGCCACAACAAGAACGCTCTGGGGGGGTCTGTCATTGATTTCTGTGATCTTATCTACAGAAAATCAGACTTTTGTTGCCGTCTGCTTTAGAGCGCACATTTATAGGTGAGGCAGCTCGAGACGCAACAGCTGATTGTGTCAAACAAAACTTTGAATTTCTCCCATTTTCTGATCTGAGTTTTGTTTCTGAAGTTTCAAAGAGACTCATTTATCCAATGGCACGTCCTCAAGTGAAGGTCAACAAAGACGCAGCTGTGGTCACTCAAAGCTACATCCTCCGCAGACACGTTGCTGATGCTGAGGCCCAAAGAAAGGAAGCGTGTGAGACATGGCCGACTGTGGAGGCTCAGTCTGTCTGTTCTTCTTCATCCAACATGTCTGCAGCACTTTACAGGACGCTGCAGACTAGTTACCAAAGAACGAGTCAGGAACACATCAGGAACAAACTGAGACACACAAGTTTTACAGAGACCCAACGAAGATGAAGAGAAAGCTGCTGTAACCTGGAGACCTCAGTCTGACCCTGAAATACCCACAGATGGAGACACAAACACCTCCACCTGCACCGTCTGCAGCAGGGAGGAAACATCCTGCTGAAGAAACAAGTGCTGCTCACTGTCAGGGCTCAGTGCTGTAGATGCAGGTCAGAGGTCAGAGGTCATGGTGGGACCAGTATCAGTTTACTCCATTGAATCCATTCAGCCTGTGGCTGATAATGTTTCTAATAATGACAAACTGGAAACACAACTTTACGATTGTTTCTTTAACATCATATTTCCTGAAGTATTCAGACACTTATTTGAAGCCCCTTCAGCAGGAATCACAGCAGCAGCTGTTTTTGATGCAACGAGCCTCGTCCACACCTGGAGTTTCTGTCCTTCTACTTTCTAAATACTCACAGGCTCAGGCAGTGGGCTCACAAAGAGGGGGCTCTGAGCCCTTTATCGTTTGCAGTGCTGATGAACACTCTGATGTTTGCAGACAAAGTTATGATCTGTAGTGAGAGTGAGGAGGAGAGTCTGGAGAGAAGAGGAAGTACAAACAAGGAGAGATGAGGAGGAGGTCAGGGCTGATTTATGACAGGAGGAGAGCAGTAAGAGTGAAGAGGAGGAGATGGCAGTGAGACCTGCTGTGATGGAGGCACACAGACAGGAGGAGCTGCAGGTGGCAGAGCTGAAGATGCTGAGAGTTTGGTTGGAGGTGAGCAGGATGGACAGGATTAGAAAGAAGAAGATCAGAGGGATCGCTCAGGTCCAGCAGAGCTGCAGTCAGACTGTGTGCTGGATGCTCTAGAAACTGACTCAGTGTGTGTGTCAAGTTCACACAGTGCAGAAACAAACTCACTTTACAACATGATCACAGGTTTATTGATCCATCAGAGCAGCTGGAAGGAAGAGACGAGCTCCTGAACATTTCCTGCTGCACAAACAAAGTGATTCATTATTAGTTTGATTAGATCTTTAATGTCACAGCTGTCTGAAACATGCTGATGTCACACAGTTTGATCAGACTGTGCACTGGTACATAGTGTTGGTTTTACCTGCATGATTTTATTCTCATATTTATATGTTTGTTTATTTAAATATCAGGTTTTATCCTGATATTGTGTGTTTTAGTGTTGTTGCACAATATTATTTTAATCCACTGTGGACTAAGCGCACAATAGTAGCACCTGTGGAGGTGGGGGCGTTCCCCGAGGCGGCCTATCAGCTGCCAGGCTGACCTGTTAAAGGGGATGGTGAGCGCAGAAATGGGAAGGCGGCGCACGAAAGGCGAGCAGGAGGAAAAGAAACGCGCGCAGCCAGCATAGTGGGAGGCGATGCAATCCACAGCAGGGCAGGGGTGTCCCTCTGCCTGCATCTGGCGGTGCTACGACGGAGGCCGTGTTCAGGTGTGGAGTGGGGCGGGACTGTGACGCGCTGTCAGGAGGAGACAGGTCTGCAACAGGAGCCCCGCCCCCTTGTCCTTCTGGCCGGCGTGGTTTCCATCCCGGAAGAGAAATTCCTCTCCTGTTTCAGATAAGGAACATTTGAGAGAAAAAGAAGCTTTTAGAAGGAACACGTATCAGTGTGGACGTGGCCTCCGTCCTCTGCTCTGATCGGCTTCAGCTTTCTCTACACCTCTGAAACCTGCTGCTGTCTGTACACCTCATGCCGTGTTTGCTGTTCTCTCAGAGTGTCAGGTGGAGGAGGGGGCGGAGTCTGTCCGGCTGCCTGAGGACACTCGGGTGGAGTGTTGGCACCGTCCTGAGAAGCCTGACAAACAGGAGCAGCATCACAGAGTGAAAGAAAGACGAGCGTGTGAAAAGCGGACAGTTCAGCCTGACCCTTAAACGCCCCACAGACAGATACAGCTGTGTGGCCTGGAGCCAGGGAAACATCATGGATGGAGAATCGTGCTGCTCACAGTTACAGCTGTTTGTTCACTTTCACTTGGTTCTCTTTCACTTATTATTTTATTGTGTTTCTGTGTGAAGCTGTCGTGTCTCCTCTGCAGGGACGGTTCAGGTCCAGGATCAAACATCAGGAACAGAAGCAGCTCCATTGATCCGACTCCTCTGATGGCTGATCAATCAGTTTGATCTGTTTGATTATTGATCAGTGATGTCAGACTGGAGTCAGTGTGATGTATGAAATATATCTTAAACTATACATGTTTTATCATATAACTCATTTTTCTACATTTTCTTCTACAGATCAGTTTATGTCAGTATGTCCATGAAGGTTCTCCATCATCCAGGTCATCGTAGTCGAAGGAGCTTGGAAAGAAAAGCGTCTGGACTTCTTTAAGTTGCTTGAAGACGTTTCAACTTCATCTGAGGAGCTTCTTCAGTTCTAGGGCTTAAATCTGGGACTCTTCAAATGGTGGACAGTCCCAGATTTAACCCTGTTGGAGAGTCCCCCTAAGATCCCTTCGCAGACGCCTTAACGCCCACTCACATCCTGGGCCATCTGACCTCAGGAAATCACATGATAGGGTGAGAGACAAGCTTGTAGACAAACAGCTTTTTACACTATAATTACCTGTTTGGGTCCAGTGAGTGTCAATGACAGGAAACCCTCACCTGGTGGTGAGTGAGAGAAACCACAGCAGAGACCTCTGTGTTTGAGAAATGGATGGTTATGGTCGTTGATGCTCTCAGCTGGCTCAGTTTTCACACCAGCACACAGGTACGAGTGCACAAGCTCCCACTGTGGAGTAGACACTACAGGGACTACATCTGAACGCCTGTGGAGCTGTTCACACGGACTGTGTAGTTACAGGAAGCTGCCAGCAGGTGGCAGCACATCACCGCAGCATCAGCCTGCAACTAAAACCTCTGCAGAGACTCTGACAGGTGTCAAACAGGCAGCAAGTTTACATAAAAGCTGCTTCAGGATCAAACTCATCAGGATGTGATAATAGGGGTCATCACTGCAGTCAGCCAGGGTGACCATCTCCATGACTGCTCCTGCTGCCCTCCAACATCTCCAGCTTCAACGGACTTTAGGATTATTTTCCAACTGTTAATTATCCAAGCCATTTCCTGTCATATTTGATATATTACACTGACATGTTTTTCACCTTATTTAGCCTCATTTTCAAACTTGCGAGATAAATAAAGCATTTCTTATGTTAACTAATGATTAATTATGATGTCACAAAGGAATAATACATGGACGGGGGTTTGACTACATCATGTTTAGATGATTGTACTTAGACACACTGATGCACATGTTGTTTCTACTTTGAACTTACATACAAGTGTTTCCTTCAATGCTTTATGTGACTGAACAGTGTGTCTGTGTGTGTGTCACACTGTGGACAGCAGAGATACTTCGTCCCTTGTGTCGGAGCTCCACCTTGTGGCAGGTTTAAGAACTGCTGTTCTTGTAAAGCTAAATCAGACTGATGCACCTCCGTAACAGACTGTAGAGGGTTTCTGGGGCAGTGACATGAACACTTTGTCTTTACTGTCATATTTTCCTGTTACATAAACCACAGCATGCTGAATATGAATAAACTGCATTTATGCAACTCAGTCTCTGCTTCTGACTGAGGAAAACCACAAATCATGTGTGTGACGCCTCCATGAAACAGACTCCTGACAGCCTCTGGGGAGCGAGCTCACATTAGCCCTGTTTTATTTTCTTACATTGGCTCCTGGTTAATTTTAGATTTGCTTTAAAATTCTCACACTTAAGCTGTGTGAATGTTTTCAGTCGCGTTATTCAGCTCCTGCTCAAACTGTACGATTGAATCTCAGGGGTTAGAAGTTTGTAGGTCACAATGCAGGTTCTCACACTATACAGCCTGATGGTCTGATGCGACCCGAGTGCTCACACACAATGGCAGTAATAAAGGAACAGTCCCCATGTGAGACTTTGAAGGCTCCAACAAAGCAGACCTGTGATCACTTTAACTCAGTATGATGGATTGTTTGGATTTGTCTTTGTTTCTCTGGCTTTTCTTGTGTGTCTTTGTGTCTTTGTGTGTTGGATAGAGTCATGTGACCTGCCCAGGGACGACACATGAGCAGCTCAAATCTGGCAGGTTTCCATCTTCTGTTTTTATCCTGATGTCCATGAACATGAACTCTGTCCCTGTCAAATAAATCCAGATAAAAACAGCCGGTTACATTAAATCTGATCCAGTGTTGTTCTTCTTCTGTGGTGTTTGTGATGGAGCAGCTGCTCCTGACGTGTGTGAAGATGAAACCTGGGCTCCTGCAGCTTTCTTTGCTACAGAAAGTTACATTTAAGATGTTTAATGTCACATACAATGAAGATTAGGACTCATTTAAAGCAGCATGAACTAACAGTTGTATAAGGAAAGGGAAATAAATGAGATGTGAACACCAAGAAATAAGTGAAATGATGATGAAGAATGCAGAACTATAATTGAACCAAAACTAGATCCCCAGAAACATCCTCAGAAATCCAAACCTTGTCTCTAAGACCCAGAAGTAACACAGTCCACACTAGACTGTGGATCCACCACAGCCCTGCAGGACTGTTTGGACAATATGGTCTGGAGTGTATTCACAGAAGGATCAGACTTGGAGGGCCACACATCTGCTGTACTCTCATACATCTGCACTGAGAGTGTAACAACAACAAAGACAAAGTGTTCCCAAAGCAGAAGCCATGGCTCAACAGTGAGGTGCAGCTCTACTGAGAGCAGCGCCTTCAGATCAGGAGACCAACAAACCTACAAAGAGGCGTCTGATCTAAAGGCATCAAAGAATCCAAACGCAGATTCAAACAGCGCATC
The DNA here is from genome assembly GCA_922035795.1 of Oreochromis mossambicus. Lineage (NCBI taxonomy): Eukaryota > Metazoa > Chordata > Actinopteri > Cichliformes > Cichlidae > Oreochromis > Oreochromis mossambicus. The sequence goes on along the minus strand of CAKLIZ010001001.1, from coordinate 18,722 downwards.
GAGGAACACTTTAACACAAACCAGAAACATGTGGCAGGGATCAAGACACTCACTGGCTACAAGGACAATCGCACACAAACAAACACATCACCTCACCTGACACCATGAAGCAGTTCTTCGCCCGCTTTGACCAACAAAACAGTGACACCAACACCTATCCTGCGTTACACAGAGGGACGACGCCCCCATCCAGCTGGAGCAGCATCAGGTCAGAGCCACACTGCGCAGAGTCTATGCGAGGAAAGCAGCTGGTGCTGACGGTGCAGCCGGTGGAGTGCTTAAAGCATGTGCAGACCAACTAGCAGAGGTTTCACCACCATCTTCAACCTCTCACTGCTACAGTCTGTAGAAGGCAAACAGGTGGACAGAGGACGCCATGATTACAGCTCTTCACACAACCCTCACACATCTGGACAGTAGGAAACACGTACATGAGAATGCTGTTTGTGGACTTTACCTTCAACACAGTTCAAGCACACAAACTGGTTCATAAACTCAGCAACTTAGGACCCAGCAGCTCACTGTGCAGCTGGATACTGGACTTCCTGAGCAACACACCCCAGAACGTCAGGATGGGAGCCACACCTCCTCCACCCTCACTCTGAACGTGTGTCCTCAGTCCCCTCTTATACTCACTTTTCACCCATGACTGTTCTCCAATCCACACCAGTAACACCAGTATAAATGTGCTGATGACACCACCATCATAGGACTGATGGACAACAACGATGATTCAGCTACAGAGAGGAGGTTCAGCATCTGAAGCGATGGTGTGACGACAACAACCTGCATCTGAACACAGCCAAGACCAAGGACATGATGATCGACTTCAGCAGAACAAAGCCATCTGAGCACTCCACCCTCTACATTGATGGAGGAGGTAGAAAGGGTGGAGAGCTTCAAGTTCCTCAGAGTCCACATCTCGGCCGACCTTACCTGGTCCACAAACATCTCCCACCAGGTAGGGAAAGCACAACAAAGGCTGCACTTCCTCAGGAAGCAATGTCAAGCCCCAAAGCCTGCTAATTAATTTCTACTGCTCCACCATCGAGAGCCTTCTGACCTCCTGCTGCACCCTCTGCTTCAACTGCTGCACTGTGGAGGACAAGAGGAAACTGCAGCGCGTGGTGAGGGCAGCAGAGCGGCCAATCGGCACTTCACTGACCCCCCTCAGAGACATCTATACTGGCAGCCTTCAGCAGGAAGCATCATCATCAAGGACCCCTCCACCCTGGACACTCACTGTCCCACCTTCCCTCTGGTAAACTCTACAGCTCCAACAAAGACAAACAGACTCAGTAGAAGTTTCTACCTCCACCCTGATTGAAGGTTAACTGTGCTGTTAACACTCATGGACACTTGCACTAGATTTATTTCTAACCAGTATTCATTACAGTAGAATTCCTGCCTCTATTTATAGAACTGTATTCTTTTACAGCAGCAACCAGCATTCCTACCACTTACTCAATGTGCAATCCCACCAATCACAGAGCACCTTATACTGACCTGATCCTCCTCTTTACACTGTACCTGCAGATATATCTATAGATTTGTTTCTGTATAGAACTTGTGCAGATCCTTTTGTTTACTTCATTTATTGTGCATTACACACATTCCCTGTGTAGGTGCCTCTGAAACTTGTTCTTATCTTTATTTATCTTCTTCTATTATCCTGAGAATCTGAATGTAAACAGATACAAGCTGCCAATGGAGAGAAACTCCTCATTGTTCTGGTAACAGTGACAATAAAGATCTTCTATCTTATTGTCGGGAATAGAAATATTTTACTGCTATTATTTGTTGCTATTTTTATAATCATCATTACCATTTCATGTCTGCTTACAGAACAGGTGCCTGGAGTTATATCCTTATATTCTTTAGAGCTAAGATTTAAGTTTGTATCATTTATCACTTAGATCCTTTTATGTAAGTTTAAGGTTCATTTAGGTTCATTTTAAGTAAGTTTCCTTCATGGTGTGAGTGTGACATTTACCCTAGAAGTCATACAGAGTTCAGCTGTACACGAGCTCAGGGCCTTAGGTCTGGTTAAGACGGGAGGTGTAAGGCTAGCAGAGGTGCAGACGGGGTCATGACACATACATAGCCTACACAGCAGGCACACACACACTCACGCACACACGTACACACCATAGTAGATTGACTTGAGTAGGGGAAAAGTTAAGATGTACTTTTGCTGTAAGTGCAAGTTCTGTCGGCATATTGTTAGATGCTTACAGGAAGTGGAACAGATGTCCCAGAAGATAAGCGACAGCGAAGGCGGGCTGACAGGAAGCATCAGCCGTCGATACGAAGATGATGTTCTATGTTAAAAGTCATTGTGGTTTTGGTGTGACGTATTTCTGCCTAGTAACAGAAGAGGGGGTGGTACAATTCTCACATCTATAAAGTCTTTGTGTTGATTTTGGCAAGACAGTTCAATACTGATTGGGTTGTTGAACTCACACATGTGTTTATTAAAATGCCGTCTAAGTACACCAGGCTGGATCTGTGGTTGTTTTTAAATTCCCTCTTTCAATATATATTTTTTGAACCTTAACATTTGGGGGTCTTCGTCCGGGTGAAAGAGGGAATTTTGGTGTAGATGGAGAGATCCAGGGTCCGTGGTGATTAGATGGGCAGATACGAGTCAGTGGTCTGAAGTGAGAGACAAGCCGGCTTAAACAAAAGGTAATGTGCTAGAATTGGATATGACAAAATTGAAGTCTACTCACTGAAAATTACTGGTGAAAGTCTGTTTTGATTTTGGTGATAATGAAAGTAATAAAGTACAGTACTGAGAATTAAGAGCGGTTGGAGCCGCTGAGAGAATTAAGAACGGTTGGAGCCGTTGAGAGAATTAAAGCAGTGGAACTGCTAATTTAGGTTGGTAGGGAATTTGATTATTTTGTGGGTTGGAGCCCTATTGGTCATGGACTCTATTTTGTGATGGTCATTTTGTGGGTTGGAGCCCCTATGTCCACAAGGATAGGTCTGCCTGATTCTTACTCCTGTGTGGGAGTGTAGATTGTTGTTTCAAATTACTCTAAATTCTTCTAGGACGACAGCGGCGTCTGTTAAGAAGCGCATTTTCTCCTTGGTAACGCTTGCGCTAAGGCAGGACGCTGACCTTAGACCTACTGGACAGTAGGGATAGTACCGTCGACAGCGGGGGAGAAGTTGGGAAACTCCGAAATTGCTAGGGGTTGGAGCCTCTATTTTGCGCTTTTTTGGCTACCTGTAAATTAATTTAGGACTAGAAATGTGGACGGAACGGTTGGAGCTGCTCCGGTGAATTGATTGCAAAAAAGTCAGAGACTTTATCGGTTGGAGCCGTTATGTGAAAATTATCGAAATTCGTAGGAGCTAAGAGGCCTAAGAAATCTGTGCAGTGTAAATATAAGACGTCTGTAATATAAAATATGAGATCTATGTATGAGATCAGTCTCTGTGTGTCAGTGCACTACCGGATGTGCACTGATGGTGTGTGTGTAAATGCAAATGAGCAGCGGTAACGCGCAGAGAGGGTGCTTTCGGTTTCGAGTGTACGGAGCTTTATTGAAAATATCGCTGAATGCCTGTATATAAGAGGTTGGTGTTGCTTATTACGAGAGTATAAATACAGTAATTAATAATACCTTAGTGTGGATGTATGGTAATGACTGAATTTTGATAGATGTATATATCTTGAGCCATAAATGCTGGTGTGTTTTATTTTTCAGTTATGTGTGTGTGGGGAGAAGCGGGGTGTGAGACGATGAGAGGTTTCAGTTTTCTTTTTCTTTTTTCTTTTGACTTGCTCTTTCTGATCATGGAAGGCATGTCCAAAATACTCGTATGAAAGCGTATTTTGAGTGATTTTAACTGTGTGAATGCTGTCAGTATTTGATTTGAGTGACTCTGCGTGAGTTGTCTGAGTGAGAGAAAAGGCAGTGTGTGTGAGACGATTCATGGCGTCTGAAAGAGGTTAGAACTTTTAAATGTGTGTATGAAATAATGGTATGAAAAAGATGTTTCTTGTGTGATGTAAAGTAGGATGTTTAAAGTTTGAAAGTGCTTTTAATTCAAGAAATGCATGAGGGATGATATGAGAGGGTGAGTTTCTTTTCTCTCAGTTCAAAAACACATAAGTATATACACTTGGTTACAGACTCTGCCGAGAACAGGAAGTATGACTCTGTGTACAGCGGCTGTGCGACAGGAAATAGTGAACAGGAACTCTGCATGCCCATAAAAGGAACTGAGTGCGTACAGGAAGAACACAGAGAGACAGATGAGGCCCATGAAGCAAATGAAGCCTTTAAGAAAAATGAATATAATACTAATTATATGCTTTAGTGTGTCAATACAGGTGGGCGTCTTTCAACTTTGCAACCTTGAGTGCAGCAGCAGAACAATAGATTAACAGAATTGGGAGAATAAGCCAGTCTTTGGCTCAAAATTGTGCAGCTCCATCAGTCACTTTGTCCCTAAACTGAGAAGAAGTTCAAAGGACAAGTCAATCTCCTGATGAAGACCGACAGAACATCGTGGACTTGAAGAATTAACTGAAGCTAAGAGCAGTGCAAGCGAAAGCAGTAACACTGACGACCACTGATGAGTCCAGCAGTGTGAAAGATGCAACATGCATGCTGGTGAAGAACAGGGTGATGTGTCTGCTTGAAGGCAGTGACTCTCATATTTGCCATGCTTGGAGCAATCTTGGAAGAGAAGACTGAAAGGATGAATGGAGAAGAAAACAGAGCAAATGAAAATAAGACTGAAGGCACTGAATGTGATATTTTGCCATGCTGGGACTGAACCTAAAAGAAAGACTGTAAAGAAACAGAGAAGAAGACAACAGCTGAGTTGAGACTGTGTTTGCTGGAGCTTTGAAGCCCGAACAGGACATTGTGCAGAGAGGGACCAGTGAGACATGAAGCTGGACGAGTTTGACTGTAAGATTATAGGATAATTGGATCGGAAAAATTGCAACCTGAACTCATGAAGGTTTAGGGATGTCCAGCACAGCATAACAAAGAGGTAAACATTAGAAAAGGTAAGAATAATGAGAGAAAATAATTGTCATTACCTTAATGAACAGAAAACACACATGCACAAATTGTTACATGTGAGATTATTTTTGAAATGAATTAGAAGTGAGATAGTTTGAATTTAAAGCTCAGTGAAAAGAGGCATAAGTTAAATATGAATATATAGGATGCAATGAAGAAACAGCTTACACGTAGTGTACATTAACATGAATACATAAAAAATGCAACGAAGAAAGCAGCTTACACTCAATTAACATGAAAATGCAACGAGTAAAATGCTTACATTCATATTCATGATATAAACATGACATAATTGGTATTTGTGACAGGAGAGAGAGAAAAGTGGGTCGTTTGACCACTTGTGGTAATAATGAAAATGTCTTAGTTTGTTATTTTTAGGAGCAAAACAGACCCGGACCAACTCTCCAGATCCAGCGGTCAGAAGGAAATTATAGGTTAACATCAATGGATATGTTAAGGCAAGTTTCTGGTTGAATTGTTCACAGGATGATGTGTCCAGGAACCTGAAAAGTAAGCCCTAACTCCTGGCTGAAGACCAGGAGGGCGGTTATTCTAGGTGGGAAATTAAAGTGGGGGCTAGTAAATTCGGGAAAGAGAAAACTGACTGCTTAACTGGAGAATTGGGAAGGAGTTTGAAAGACTGCGAAGCCATAGATGCAAAAATAACACACACAAACAGAAAATGCATTAACGTTACAGAGACAACCTGATGAAGATTAATGCACAGAGATATTGAATGAACCTGGCTAAGAACACAAGCATATGCAATGAAGATCGGCTTGCTGCTTGTATGAGTGAGAGAATGGTGTGAATGTTTAATAAAATAGAGAGAAAAACAAAAGAATAGTGACTAAAGTAGTGTTTAAAATAGGGCCTTAGAAGTGCCTTTGCACTGATTGATAAGAGTAAATGAATAGTATAGAAAGAAAATGAAAATAATTCAATAATGTGACAAAGGTTAAACATGTTTTTCTCTTATCAAGTTGGCTGTTGAGCTGTGAGTCTATGCAAATTAGGTGGAACAGAGACACTTCCTGTGTGCGTGTGTCTCGGAGGCTTTCAGTTCAAGAGAAAGCGGTGGCTGTTGAAGACTACTTGGCAAAATATATAAGGGTAAAGTATTAGGATATTTGATTACGGTGGTCAGGTCTGCTCAGAGGGGCAGATTTGGACAAGAAATTTATAATTTAGTGTGGACACATTGTTATAACGTGTTTATATTTTAGGCTGAATCTAAGTATGGTGAAGTGTCAAAGGAGACATGGTTGTGTGTAAAACGGTGCAGCTTTTGACGAGGTTTCAGTGCGTTGAACGGGCGAAATTTGAGATTGTTTTAGATTTTTGAGGCTGTTGTTTCTATTTCAAGAGAGGGAGTTTTGATAAACATGGACATGTCTAAAAGGGCCCATAGTTTTTGTAACAGTGCACTTAGAGAAAAAACCTGTCAGGTGATTTTGTTTTGTACTTTGATGAGCTAATAATCAGCTCTCTTTTTTCATTGTTGTTCTAAGCAGGCCTGGAAGAGAGTGAACTGACGGCGCTGACAAAATTACCAAGTACGAAAATCAGGTGGGCTTTACGGATTATAATTGATTACAATCAGAGACTGATTGGCGGCGAAGTCTCTGTCTAAAAAAGGATTGTAGCGAGTCAATCCAGTCAAAAGTATAGAGAACTATTTTCCTAAAAAGAATACGGAATAAAACAAATGATTGAGCTCATTTTGCTGATGTGGAGCATCGGATCTGCGCAGAAGGCTGCAGTATCAGCAAAAACATCATGTGTGAATGCATGTGAGTGAAATAAATGAAAGGACAAGTGGGAGACTTAAATCTGGGGATGCTGATTTTGGGATGTTGATGTTTACTTTGAGGTAATGATTTACTGGGGTTGGATTATGTTATTACATTATAGAATGCTAAATGCTAAAAGGGAAACGTTGTTTGATGAAACTCAAGTTACCATTAACTGAGGTAACACCTGATTAATAACTGTTCTGTTTCAGTTTATTTTTGTTATGACATAGACTGGATCAAAAGGGGAGAGTTGAGTAGGAAATGTAAACTACAGGTTTTGTTTTCAGGAAATTCCAAGGATCCAGAATTCGATGGAGCAGCGAGTTTGAGAAGATTTGACATAATGATTAAATTGATTTTGTTCCTTAAACACAGGTTTTCAGGGCTGGAGCTAAATACCGGAGAGGGGAATGGCTGAAGGGTTCTGAGAAATGATATGATTAACCTTTTTTCCCTTTTTAATTTATTAAGCTTGGGTGAAGCATGTTGAGTTTTTTGCCACATGAGATGTGTCAAAAAAGAGAGGGATGTAAGATTAATAAGATTTAAATTGTTTAATTTGAAATGGGTTTTAGTATGATTTTAACTATTGGGGTTTTTGATAACTTAGATATAGTAAAACTGAGGCAGAAAATGTTATTTTTTAAAGAAAGGAGTAAAATGAACTGAAGTCGGTTTAGAAGATAAAATGCTGGTGTTCATACGCTGCTGTATATAAAACTTAAAGGGAAACTGTGGGAATAATAATAATAGTGAAGACTTTGAGTAGAAAATGTGGGATTTCTTTTTGATTTTTAGGATAAGTTGTCACAATGACATAATGTTATAATGCTGTTATAAGGTAGGCTTTAGAAACAGATAGTAAATAGATTTATTTCTAGGATAAAGGAGAGCTTTTGATGAGGATGTTAGAAGTGTTACTGACCCAAATGAATAGTATTGAAGATTATATACACAGGAATGATTTCATACACATTGCATTTTGTGCTTATTAAAGAAATGTTGCTCAAGTCAATAACTGAAGGTCAGAAGCTTTGTTTGGCGTTATGTCCAAGCAATTTATTGTGCAAGATGACAGAGCATTGAAGGCTGCGCACGCTTACAGACATATAGAGTTCATCAACACACAGGACAGTATTGATTTGAGGCCAAAGGCCTGAAATCCCTTTAGCTTTTAACTGAATTTGAGTTGACCCAATAACAAATGACAGAAAAGAGGAACTGAATAGGAGTTTTGCTTGTAACTAAATTGGGTGACATGGAAAATATTAAGATAACACATGCACCTCTAAATTAGTCCTCTCATATAAAATGTAGTTACAGAATAACAAATGCTTGTTGAAGGGACTAAGTTTTTGTTTAAAACCGAAGCAAAGGGAGAAAGCTTATATATTTTGGTTAAGTCTGATAAAGTATAAGTTAGAAGGAGTCATTACATTGAGAACAGCAAAATGAAATGAAATGATATATTTAAACAGGTTATCACCCAGGAAATGGGAGTTCAAAATACAGTTAGAGTTCAGCTTTTAGCTATGATGAAGTTTATCTAGGAGCAATTAACTATGTGTTTACATGTAATGATTAAAGTGGTTGTTTTTTTATCCTTTTAGTAGAATAAGCCGTTATGATGATTTTCTTGATACATTTTCTTGTAATAGGTGACTTTAGCAGAGTGGGAAAAGTGATCCTGATGTCCATGACGTCAGGGGTGGACAGGGAAGCAGCTGAATGGGCCAAGGAGTGACCCAACATAATGTTTGGTGACCTCTGGATGTTATCCAGAGGTCAAAAGGGGAAGTGTCGGGAATAGAAATATTTTACTGCTATTATTTGTTGCTATTTTTATAATCATCATTATCATTTCATGTCGGCTTACAGAACAGGTGCCTGGAGTTATATCCTTATATTCTTTAGAGCTAAGATTTAAGTTTGTATCATTTATCACTTAGATCCTTTTATGTAAGTTTAAGGTTCATTTAGGTTCATTTTAAGTAAGTTTCCTTCATGGTGTGAGTGTGACATTTACCCTAGAAGTCATACAGAGTTCAGCTGTACACGAGCTCAGGGCCTTAGGTCTGGTTAAGACGGGAGGTGTAAGGCTAGCAGAGGTGCAGACGGGGTCATGACACATACATAGCCTACACAGCAGGCACACACACACTCACGCACACACGTACACACCATAGTAGATTGACTTGAGTAGGTGAAAAGTTAAGATGTACTTTTGCTGTAAGTGCAAGTTCTGTCGGCATATTGTTAGATGCTTACAGGAAGTGCAACAGATGTCCCAGAAGATAAGCGACAGCGAAGGCGGGCTGACAGGAAGCATCAGCCGTCGATACGAAGATGATGTTCTATGTTAAAAGTCATTGTGGTTTTGGTGTGACGTATTTCTGCCTAGTAACAGAAGAGGGGGTGGTACAATTCTCACATCTATAAAGTCTTTGTGTTGATTTTGGCAAGACAGTTCAATACTGATTGGGTTGTTGAACTCACACATGTGTTTATTAAAATGCCGTCTAAGTACACCAGGCTGGATCTGTGGTTGTTTTTAAATTCCCTCTTTCAATATATATTTTTTGAACCTTAACATTATCCTGATAGAATTTCTATGAATTTCTGTCAAACTGTGGACTGACGGGACGAGTCTTCAGATGACGTCTCCTGCTCATCGCAAGAACTCGAGCAACTAACCACAAACGTTCATCCTCTCTGTGTCTGACTTTTAGCTTCAAAATCGCTTCATTTCATTTTCTTCTTTTCTTCTTAACATAGAAAATTCCATTATGAACATTTGGCTGCATATGAACATACTTCACTTTATGAAGCATCAACCCATGCAGTTCATCTTCAATTAGATTCACCATCAGCTCATTTTCACATCAACATCCACATAATGTCTTTTTGATTCAAACACACAGGAAAACTTTCTTCCCAGAAACAAATATATTCAGTATAATTGATTTGATTTCCATGTTACTGTTAGATTAGTGGCTCCTCCATCCTTTCCACACAGACTCTCAGTGTGGGGCCTACAGAGTTATTATCAGATTTTCTTATTCGTTGCTTTGGTTAAACTTCTACCTGATTGTATTCTAAACAGTTTCAGTCAGTTAAGCAGGATTAACTATCAGCACAATCACATATGAATTATGACTCTATTGTTAACTCTTAATGTCTTTTATCAGGATGGAGTTCTGGCACATTTCTTATCTTCCACCATTCCTGCAGCCACACACACACTAATCTCTCAAAGCTGAGTCTACACACACAACATCTACACATTTAAATCATGTCAATTATTCAACATATTCATTAAACTTCTGATTCAGAATGAAGATGATTTACTAACAGCACTTCATATCATTGTAAACACAACAGCCTAAATGTTAAAACCTTTTTATTTCTCTCAGAGGCAATAAGAGGTGAGGGGGGGACTTCTGTCTCTCTCTGTCCCACCTCTCTCAACAAGGGCTCATTAAATTCATCCCACTTTCATCATTCATTAAAAACAGATTTATGCTGACTATGTGATGTAATGCAAGAACAGTAGAGGTGAATGGATGGATAATACAATAATAAAATGTCATATAATAACTGCAGCTGTCAGCAGGCGCAGAGCAGCTGAACTAGAACAGCAGTCGTACATTTATTTACAAACCCCACGTGTACAGGGCAGGATGTGCAATGGTCCAGGGGAAAAGGGACAAAGTCCAACACTCGCTCCGCTCACTCGCTCCTCTCGTATTTGTTTTCAGCACACTCACTCTCACTCCACTCCACTCCACGCCACCAGGGAAACAGATCGGGGTCACGGACGAGTGCGAGAACCTGAGCACAAGAGAACTGCGGTGAGCATAAACAGAGTCATCACACGACAAACGGGGTTTATCGGGGCTGTGCTGACGAGAGTAAATCCACCACCCAGCGAAGAAGCCTTCTGAGCCTCAGCTTAAATAGCCCAGGAGTCCAGGTCATCAGGTAGATTCACGGCAGGTGTGTGGGCCAAGGGCGGAGCCCAGTTGAGCTCCGCCCAGGCAGACAGGTGAGAGACAGGAGAGAGAGACATATAACCATAGTATGCTAATAGCAAATTCTTTTGTCAGGTTTAAAGTGAGATCCTGCTTTAAGGGCAGCTTCATCTGCTGGTAATGACAGATGTTTCTAGTACATCAGGCTTGGCCAACATTACAGGGACTTACTTGCAGAGACCCACGAGCTCCAAACTTGCTGCTTTATGATTGGTGCAGATGCTCTAAGCTACTATTAACCAGTAAGAACCACGGGGTCAGGGGTCACTACAAGAACTTATCAGCCACCAACTTGTATATATAACTTTACTCACACTTGTAAAACTGTAAGTAGAATTCAATGGGGCAGAGTGACCTGAGCACAGGCCCACTCTGTGACACTCAGAGCTTTGTGGATATCATCTGCAGGTGCACGTACTGGGAGTACTGGACACAGTGCATGTACAGCCAGCTTGCAGCCACTTTGCCACCACTTTAGGACAATGTTTACAGTAGACTGAGCCACACTGACTGTGAGCAGTCATTGTGCTGCTGCATGGCTGATGGCACTGTCCCTGCAGCTGTCAGGGACAACAAGAACCACTCAGCTACCTCAGCCAAGCCAAGACTGTGCTGATGTTGTGACCTGAGACCAAGACACTAACCCAGGATGGTGATATGATGCTGTGAGAGTGGGTGGATGAGCCCATCCACCTTAAATATGGATCATATAAATATCTGCAATGCAACACATGTTTTATGCAACATGAACATATTTCCAGCTGTTTCATGTTGTGTTTCCAAGATTTCAGTTTACTGTAACTTTCATTTGTATTTCCTTCAGTCTGTTAATCTTGGAGCTGTGAGCAGCTGCTTATTACCAGGTGAGAATATGTAACAGTCTGTAGATGTGATGACACTATGGAGCGGATCTCCTGTCTAGTTCTGCACAGAAAGCTGATGTCACTGCAGCTGCTAATATGTGCTGCAGCCAAGCCTACATGAGAGGGCTGTGCTGTGGAACAGGGTGGTGCAGGTGGTGTTATCTACATTTGAACATGAGACAACAGTCACATGAAGACACTTGATGTTGTTAGCTAAAGACCTACAATAAGAGAAAGAGAGCAGCAGCACTAGTGCAGCAACAGCAGCTCATGTTATAAAAACACTGATCAGTGATTTGACTGTAACTGCTCCAACTGTCTGTGTCAGTGATGCTGTTGGAGATGTTTCAGTAACACTGACTGAGACTGAAATGGTTTTAACACTGGTTTCATGTTCAGAGAGATTTGACTGTTAAATGTCACATATTTCTGATATATGTATAATACATAATCATGCTGTTACACACATTCATATTTGACTGTTACTGTATCATATTCAGTCCTCGTCTTACACTCAGGTGTTCATCGCAGTCACAGACGTGTCTGTAGTTGTTGTTGTCAGCCATGGAGGAACATTTCTTTGGTGTGTGTTTGATCACTTTGTGTCTGTTTCTGGTGTGATCACAGCTGAGACGTGTTTGGTTCTGTGGGCCTTTCAGTTTCATCTAAAACCTCCTGAAAGTCTGAATAATCGTCTCCTTCGTTGAGATCAGACAAAAGCACTAACTAACAATAACGACTAGTAAGTGCCTCAGTTAGCAGAAATTACAGTCAGAGATAAGTATTTATGAAACCTCAGAGAAATCAAACTTCATAACATTTATAGAAGCAGAATTATCCTGTATGTTAATCATCTGAAACATTATTATTATCTAAATACTTCATTAATCATTTTCTAAGTAATAAACCTATAATTTACAACCATAACAGCTCCTAAATAACTGCTCTATCTGTGATGTCATACTTTAGACATATAAACTGCTGTCACTGATGATGTTCTGAACTTATTGATCCAGATCTTTTAAATCCGTCTTAATGTAACCGGCGTGTTCCTACGTTGTGTCTGACAATGAAAGGTCAAAGAAATAAAGAGCTCCAAGTCATTAACTTGCTCGCTCCAGCTCCTACAACCAAATGCAAACAGCAGGGAAGAGGGTTAGCTCCACCCACCACAACTTCCAAGCTAGCAAGAATGATCTATTCATGCTAGCATAGACTGTGCCTGTAACACATCTGTGGCACACACGTACTACACATTTACAGCATCTAGCAAAGACACAATGATGACAATAACTGAACTAAAAACACAATCAGAAACATCAGGGTGGCTAAATATACATTATATGTGTGTTGTACAGTGTTGGGAAAGAAATGACACCGACCTCTCCCACAGGGGGATTGTAGAAAAGGGGAGGGGCCAAAGGGGTACCCCAAAATTTACAGGGTTGCACCAAAGAAGAAGAAGAATGAGGAGGGGCTCCAGCTGATAATAAACATAAGTGCAGACTTGGAGGTCCTGAAAGTATAAAAGGACCAGTTTGGGTCTGGTTCCATTAATAAACTACATACTAATGCTCACTATTGTGTCGTTATTATAAAGTGCGACTAAATCCTCCCTCTGGATGGGAAGAGTCCATGTGTCAGTATTCAGACACCTGGCTTGGGTTTCTGCAGCTAATGTGTCACCTGTGAGGACTCTGAGACAAACCCACAGCATGCAGGTCATTTCTACATCTGTTGGTGTGTCCTCAGTTTCCCAGCATGCCTTGGCTGTGCTCATGGAAGTGAATGAGGGGGAAAGATCTGTCCCGCTGCCCTGTCAGTACTCGGATTTCATACCTGGTGATCTCAGAGGACAAAAGCAGCGTTACAGCGGCGCACATCGATGAGAGCTGATGCTCTCAACACTTCAGACCTCCGCCTGTCTCTGAGAAAACCAACAATGGCTGTCAGCAGCAACTACACCTGCTCCACCAGTGCTGGGAGAGAAGAGCTGAGACTGACAGCTCTTTGTACAGGTCAGTACTGGAGAGGTCAGAGGTCAGTTTGCTGACAAACCATTTAAAAACATTTTTGAGCTAAAATCCATGGAAGTCACAGAGGAAAGAAGAGACACTGCAGAGAGGATCCAGAATATTTGATGTTTTCTGATGACAGTTAAAGTTTCCAGCTATCAAAAAGTGTAACACTGTCACGCTGGACGGAGGCCAGCAACTTGAACAGAACCCAAGCGCAGACACACAGAGCGGAGGCAAGAGGGCGTTTCAACACAATTTATTGGTGAATATATAATATGGGTGAAAACACAAGGACATGGCAAACTGCGGTGTAGAAACGTAGCCGTGGAACTATTAGCGTGGCATGAACGTGAGGACAACTGGATCTAGGCAGGCAAGTATTGGTCACACTGGGGAGAGAGGAGAGCAGAGTTAGAGCTGGGTTGAAGTGGACTACCAGAGAGGGTAAGTATGAGAGTCTTTTCAGCTTACTTGCAGGTGGTGGAGGTGTTGTATCGAGGGGGAGGTGAAATGGCTGACCTGGGGTTCGTTGGAACCAAAGTGGTGAGTGAGCAGGAGGGCAGGCAGGTGAGGTTCGGAGATATTTCCTAGTGAGGTGGAAAGGAGCTGAGATCCAGCAGTCGACACTGGAGGATAGGTCCTGAAGCACAAGAAACAGCATGAGTCAAACAACTTGAGATTAGCAGCATGGACATGAGAGCCGGTTACCAACATCAGGTAGCGGACGAATTGGCAGAGAGGAGATGACAGCGCAGAGCTTAAATCCCTCTTTGGCCTGATTGCCCCAATTAGCTCCAGATGCGTGAAGCTGAGGAAGTCCTGCCCACGGGCGGAGCCAAGGGTGCTCTGGCACTGATGGAAAATCCCAGCTGCTCACCCAGACCATGACAAACACTTCCAGCGCAGCCTTCATGTACTTTCAGTTCTCCATCATTAATGATGACTGTCCGTTATAAATCATGTTGGCTAGTTTTCTAACTCAGTCCATGTCTCCAAAGCAAACTTCTGTGCTGAGTCTTCAGGGATTCTTTTCACTTGGTGCTGAACTAACTTTAATGAATTGGGGCTCCAAAGAAACCAGAGCCCTCCCTAAACAAGGCTAACAAGCAATGCAACAACTCTTTGGGCTCTCTGTAGTGTAGCTATTAATCACAATCAGCTTTACTGACCACAGATATGCACACATGACACCTTCATGACAGACACTTACTATATGTTGACTGACTTGACACTGAGACAAAGACTGGACCAAGGGTAGGATGAGTAAATGTTGACAAACAATTCACCACGCGGGTAAGAAAAGGGTGGATGCTTTGCTTTGTTTTGCTTTGCCAGGAGCAGGAGGTTTAATGGAGACCGAGGGGGAGAAGGTAGTTTCATATGAAAGTGTGGAGCTGTAGACTTAACCCTTTGCCTGCTTATTTTAGGTTGCTGATGTTTGCTTTAAAGAAAACCTTTGATATTATTCATGTTACCATTAACCAAAGCAGGCCACTGTAGAAGTCAATTAAATTTTATAGAGGAAAATAGTTAGAACCAAAGCAATATTTAGGAATTATATAGGGGAATGGTAGACTTATCACATTCAAAATACAGTTATGGAATAACAAACACTGGTCCAAGTGACCAAGGTTTTTTCCCTTAAAATATAAAATTATTAAAAACAGAGCACAAACGGTAAGGGCATGTGATAGGACGTGGTACTGCAGGAAAACAGGAGCAAAGTAAAGAAAGCAAACCTATTTTGGTTAGCTCTGATAAATTCAAATTAAAATGTACCATTACACTCAGAGGATCAATATGAATTTAAAACACATGCAAATTTTGTATGAAGTACATGACTGATAATTCTTCTGTCTTAAGTTTTGTTTGTAATAGTACAGATTGGATCACACCATGAGTGTTCACTCAAAATGGGCAAAATTCACAGCTGTACTGACTTATGGATGTGGTCTATTTCATGTTTAAGGATTCTAATTGACAAATTGAATAATAATGTTTAAGGGAAGAATATGCAGTGCCACACTATCAGATGCCAGTGACGGTCGGGCTGGATTCATGGCTGAATAAAGACATAAATTCCCCTGCTGTGATCAGTCAGGGAGGGACAGTGGGGAAAACTGAATTTTAAATGTGAAGTTGATGCTAATATACAGGTTTTGTTTCTAGGTAGTTCTGGGGATGCAGGCTTGGGTGGAGCCAGGAGTTCAACAGACTTAACACGATAATTAAACTGAGTACATTTCTTAATGCAGGTTTGCAGGCCCGGAGCAAATATACTCGAGAGGAGAATCGCTGATGTTCTGAGAAATAATATGACTAACCTTTTTCTTTTAATTTCCTAAGATGTGGTGAAGCATTTTCATTCTGTGTGACACATGAGAATGTGTCAAAAGGGGGGGGAATTTCAGGTTTGATTTGAAATAAGGGGTTCTATGATCATTTTATGACTTTTTGGCTGTTTGATAATATAGGTATGGTAAAACCTACGCTTAACTGATTGAAAATGTCTGATTTCTTTTTGATCTCTTTTATTAGAATAAGCGGTTATAACTAGTTTTCTTATACATATTGCAAAATGTGCTCATAAAGAGTTGGCATTAAATGATTCGTGGTGAAAGGTGACACAGAGTGCAGCAAAAGGTCAATGCATACATGCTTACAGACACAGACAAGATGAAGATTCATTTCTAGGTCAGAGTTGAGACACATTTTGCTTGTGAACTGAATTTCGCACTTGCATAGCAAAAGCTTTTTGGTACAGGATGTTCTTGATGAGATAAGGGTGAAGAGAGCGAGCAACAGGAAACACATGGTGAAGAGGGTGAAAACGGCTCTTTAAGTGTGTTAAAGGTTTTCAAAAGTGTCGCTTACACACATAAACAATATTGAGACTAAATATATAAATGATAGAGCCCAGAACATGATAGTCTTAACTAACTTTTAATAACTAAAAGAACAATGGATGAACATATAAGATTAGTGAGGCATCACAGAGAGAGGTGTTTTCATTTTCTGTCCTTTACAGGAGAAGAAGCAGATTCCAGAACCACAGCAAAACCACGAAGGGGTTGGCAAGAATCCAGGAACCAAGAGAAGGGGCACCCAAAAGAAGCACAGAGCACAGAGAAACCTCACAGAAGAGTAGTTGTTTAGATTGTAAAAAAGGCCAAAAGTTCGTTAGACAGAGGTTATAATGTGAGCACAAAGTAATGAAGGGTAATGGGAGGATTAGCTTTAGTAATAGTTTGTATGATTTCTATGTTATGTCAGTTGCCCAAAAACAGTGGTCATGCCCGATATAATTTACCCGTTAAAGGGGGCGAAGGGACAATTGAGTGAACTGTAAGTGTGTGCTTAGAAACCTGGAGTAAGTTTTAAAGAGGAAACGGGTTAACCCATATAGAGACCGTTTCCATAGAGTGACAAAAGTAATCTAGGATCTTTTACTAGGAAAAGCTAATTATATCTGATTGGATTTGACCGTGAATAGTAAGGAAGTCAGAAGTGGGTTTAAATTGTGATTCTGGGGTGAAAAAGGGTAGGAAGTAAGGTAGGACAGCTCACAGCCCGGCGTAAACGCAAGGTGATGTCTTAGAGCTTGATTTATTTGTTTGATTTATTTGTTGTGGAAAGAAGTAATTATGCAAGAATAATAAGGGAACATTGAAAATATACAACCAGTTGAGGGGACGAATAACATATATGGTTGGGCAATTGAAAGGTTTCATTTTGTTTAGCATAATCTCTTTATATTCTAGCTATTACTTTCACATGCAAGTAAGCTTAATGGGATAAATAAGGAATTATGTCGTGTTCGTTAGGAACCACGAAAAGGGGGAACTGTTACAAAGTAAATATATATTCTTAGTGCTTATTTTCTGTTTATATTGTTTTATAGAGGCCAGAGTAGGAGAACGCTGTTGTGAGTAGAATCTGTGCCAAAAGTACTGACAGGAAACTGCACGCTTTGTGCAGAGAACAGGAAGCGTTGTAGACAGAAAGTGAAACTAAGCAGAGTGCATTCCAGAGTTGTTTTGATCGAAACTGTGTGTGACATATAAGAGGAATATATATATATATACACATGTAGCTTGTAATGCTTTTAGACCTGTGGGTGCTTGCTAGTGTCTGCAGCTCTCCTTTTCCGGAAATGTAGAATAAAGATTATTTTTTTGAGCTTGACCACACTGAGTCGGGTCTTTCTCTGTTGGTAAAAGAATTTAAAAAAGAACCGAATTTAACACTGTCCACTGTAGTGACCACTATGAGTGAAAGGGTTAAAGTAAATTTTTCATATTACCACCTTCATTCTTCAACACAGTCTGAACTCTATTAGATGGTGGAGGCCCAGCTGGAGGTGTTTGGATGTTAAGTGAGCAGGATGGTCTGAGCATGTGCGGAAGAAAGAGGGTGGAGGATGAAGGCAGGAGAAGAGGGAGGGGACGCAAAGGGCTGCTGGGAGAAGAAGAATTCAATTTTATTGATAAAGCGTGTAGGGGCTTTATATTGTAAGGTGAAGACACAACAGTAATAATAATATATAATAATAATAATAACAAGAAGAAATCTTGAGGAGTTGTTTGTTTTTATTTTTTATGACCACAGATAATGTTTACAAGAAAGGGAAAATGATTCAACAGAGGAAACAACCCCTAACCCTAATAGGCTACTGCAGTAAAAATCACATCCATTCCCAAATTTGTCTCCTCCTATTTTGTTTCATCCACTGCTGCTCCTCGAGCGCACGTTCTTCATGTAAAACCCACAAATAAAGCAAATGAACTAATCAAACCATAGAAAAATATTTACGTTGGACTAAACGGACTAAATGACATAAATACAGGCAAAGGCACAAAGACTCTTTTATTTAATCCAGTCTATATCTCTATATTTGTAAGATGCTTTGAAAAGTACCCCAATTTGATCCATTTATATTTTTGATATATTATTGTTATTATGG
>CAKLIZ010001000.1:28759-60502 GCA_922035795.1 Oreochromis mossambicus | reverse complement strand
CATTATGTTCACTTATTATCAGCACATGTTGTTGTTCTGTGGAAGCTGCAGAAACTGTGGAGCAATGTTCCCTCTAAGCTGCGCACGTGCGCAATTGCGCACTGCTGGCACGGTCTCTGTGTTGCGCACAAAAAAAAATCTAACCTGAACTGAAATTAAAATAAATACGTTAACAATTCTGTTTTGCAGTGTTAGTCAGTAAGTGACTGGCTGCTCCTGTATGGGATTAGAACGATGCCACCTTATCCCATAGTCCAGCCAATCACGCGATTCACATTCGTTTACGCAGCCAATCAACGTCGCTGACAGGCTATGACAGCGTCCTTATGTGCCGACACCGGTGTTTTAGCTAGCAAAGCGGCGTGGCTGATGTGGAGTGAAGCCAAGTTAA
Organism: Oreochromis mossambicus; assembly: GCA_922035795.1. Taxonomy (NCBI): domain Eukaryota; kingdom Metazoa; phylum Chordata; class Actinopteri; order Cichliformes; family Cichlidae; genus Oreochromis; species Oreochromis mossambicus. The sequence goes on along the minus strand of CAKLIZ010001000.1, from coordinate 60,111 downwards.
CGACAACATGTACAACCATTGGAGATGTGAGCAGGACAGACGGAACAATTGATGGAAAAAGTGTGGACTTTATACCAGTTTTTAAATTGTGTAGATAGGCCACGTAAAACCAGAGTTATGATAAAAAATATTTGCAATGTTTGGTTTTCTTCCTGAATACTATCGATTTTTTTTTACATTTTCATTGTAAGTGGGCTAAAGCAGTTAATTAAAAGTAGTCAAACATAAATGTAAATGCTGTGATTTGATTATTTTAATAAACCATGCAAGTTGGATGGATGGCGTGACCTCAGGGAGTTTGAGTGTTCGCTCAGACACATGAAAAATTAGAGGGAACATTGATGTGGAGTCTTTTGAAAATGATCTGGTGCTGATATTGAAGCATTTCTGAGAACGCCAGAGCATCAAAACACTTTATTAAAGCATTTAAAATTAAAAATTAGCTCCTTATTTATTAGACACCCTTCATATAGGACCTACTTTTAAAACAGTGTCAGTGAAAAATGAGGTTTGACACAAGTGACTCAGATTGGCTGCTGCAGAAATGAGCAGTTGTACTTTGACCTTTTTGCTCTGTGTTGTTTCCTCTTTCAGATCAGAAAAACATTTCATTTCATTTCGTTTCTTTATTTATTCCACACATGGTTCAACAGTGTTTCTTTTCCTACATACAGAACCTCCTTCCCATTAATATAACACTGCACCCATGGGTGAAAAGGAGCAGGAAGAAGAATAAATTCTTGTTAGCACCTGCCCCCTATCTGCAATCCAAATATTCTTACAAGAGGGCGCCAATACCCCCAAAAAACCCTCTAACATATATCTTTATGTAAAAATGCAAAACTAAACAACAAATCAATATAATCAGCAATATACAGCATTAAATGGCAATGAAAATTTTTTCTTCCACATTTAGCCCTAATTACTTTCATGTTCTTCATATTGATTTATCCTTTTAAGTATGTAACACATTTTAAAACGGTGCATGTTTGTACAACTCTTGAGATTATCTTGAAGAGAATTCCATATTCTTATACCTTTAACTGTCGGACACATTTGTCTTTGTGTGGTCTTAGCAAACTGATGCTTAAAGTCAAACTTCCTTCTACTGTCCCCACTTCCTGAACACAATACAAACAAACTTTGTAACTTAAGAGGTAATGTGTTATTTTTTGCCTTGCACATGAATAATAATGTCTGTAATTTCACTAAGTCTTCAAATTTCAACAATTTCGATTTTATAAACAAATTATTTGTATGTTCTCTATATTTAACATTATGAACCATTCGTACCACTTTCTTCTGTAACAAGTATAGAGGATGTATATAAGTCGCATATGTATTCCCCCACACCTCAGCACAATAACTGAGATAGGGGAAAATTAGTGAGAAATATAAAATACGCATAATACCCGTATAATCTAGTATATCTCTGACATTACCCAGAATATAAATATTTTTAACCATCTTTTTTCTAACATGTTCAATATGAGATTTCCATTTTAATTTATCATCCAATACTACCCCCCAAAAACGGAGTTCAGTAACTCTCTCAATCGAAACTCCATCAATGGACAGAATTACTTCATCCTCTTTTACCCGATTTCCAAAAATCATAAATTTCGTTTTTGTCAAGTTCAAAGATAATTTGTTTACATCAAACCATTTTTTTTAGTTTTTCCATTTCAGAAACCATTAATTCAGCCAATTCTTTCAATTTATCCCCAGCACAATAAAAATTTGTATCATCAGCAAACAAAACGAAATTTAACATTTTGGACACATCACAAATATCATTTATATATAAATTAAAAAGTTTTCGTCACAGCTGAGTCTGGACAGGACGTCACTCTGACATGTCGAGCTCCAAACAACAAGATCATAGTTGTAGAGTGGAACAGAACTGACCTGGGAGATAAACATGTGCTTTTGTACTGGGATGGTCACTTTGTTCCAGACAACCAGCTTTTAAGAACCAGGTGGATCTGCAGGACAGACAGATGAAGGATGGAGACGTGTCTTTGATTCTGAAGGATGTGACGATTAATGATGCTGGAACATACGAGTGTCGTGTTGCTCAGAGAAAACCAAACCAAGAGACACTCAGTTTGGAGTTCATCAGCATCATCTACCTGACTGTTGATCCTCCAGGTGAGTGAGTAGAGTTGAGTGTGTGTGTGATCAGAGGTGAAGCTGCTTCCTGGTTGTTGATGTTTGTTTCTAAAGATGTTGTTGATGAGACTTTGTAGAAAGCAGCTGGTCTGAGTGATGTGATCAGAGTGCAGTAGATAATGTCTGACAGCAGTTTGAAGAGGAAATGGATTCTGTTCTGTTCTTCACTCATCACCTACCTGACAGCTGACACCTCACACCTGTTTCTCACCTGCAGGTCAGACAGGAGGATCTGTTGGACTGCTTGTTGCTGTTGTTGTTGGTTGTGTCTTCATCTACAGAAAAAGGAGACAGTATTGTGCTCTGTGTCTTCACCCTCCACAGCCTGAATGTGAGTCAGATGAACAAACACAAAGATAAATAAATGATGGTGAACATCCAGCAGACGGCTGTAGAAAGCTGGATGTTCAGAGTCTGATGTTATTTCTCTGATGATCATCATGTTCAGACTCAGACCAACAGTGTGTGTCTGTGCTGTCTGTCAGTGACCTCAGATTAGAGGCTAACATACACCTTCTTCAAATCAAACAAAATTGATGTCAAACGTTTTTGCTGGTTTGTGATGAACTAGCTATTATTTTTGGAGTTCTTGTAGTAAACTTGAGAGGCTCGACAGTTCAGTGTATTTAGTTTTTCTAAAAGAAAACATGCCTACGTCATTCTGATAGTTGTATATTTTCCAAATAAAGTTTTTTTTCTCCAACAGAATGCAGAGTTTATTTTAACTATTATAAGTTTATATTATAAACTATTACTATAAGTTAACCTATTTTTTTTTTTTTTTTACTTTTAAAGAGTGTGATCATGATTTTAAAAGATCCAATCTGGTTTCACAACCTTTTCACAGTAAAGAAAGGGTCTGGTTGACCTTTTCATGCAGATTAGGGAAAAAGCAAGGAATGGAAAATACCCAACAGCACGAAGAGGGGTCACTTACCCTATATAAAGAGGAGGGTCGAGATGCCCGGGGATGCTGCTGCTTTTTTTTCTTGTCTGTCATTTTGTGTGCCTGAGCTGTTTGTGCTTTAAGGCTCTTCACCCCGGGGCTCGCTTCGCTTTACTTTTCTGCTATTATTTTGCTGTAAAATGTAAGACTTTGCTGTTCATGTGATTTTGTGTATTAAACTCTGTTCCACGAATCCTACTCTTTTCCAGCAGATCTTTTTGAGTGATTTGATCTTAAATGGATCTGAAAAGCTGGACCTCCACATCATTGGCTTAATAAGGTTATCATATTGGCTTCAAAATTTGCGACCACAGTCCTTTTCCTTGAGTAGTATCAATAAAGATGCACTTTTAACCAGAGAGGCATACAAAGGAAGGTCAAAGGTCAGATCTTCCTGTATGTTAGCCGGCTCAATAAACTCTAAACCCCAGTAAGAGATAACAGGTATCATGACTTTGGCTATTATCTTTCACTGTTTATGCTCCAGGCTTTGTGCAAATTACAGCCTCGACAAAGTTAATCTTTAAGCTAAACACAGAAATGACTGTTTACCACTAAACACAGAAGAAGAGCTGCCACGCCGCTCCCTAAGTACACCAGCCTGATTGAGCCAAAGCATCCTCAGGTGTGTCAAGAAAACCCAGCACACCATGGCCACGCCTATCCGTCCTCTTGTTCCTGAATAGGAAAGCAATAATGAAAAGTAAACCCAGCCAGCCCAGATCCTAACAACAACCTGCTCCTGCCCAGGTTCTGTATTTAGCATCAGTTACCATGGTGATTTAGCCAGGTTAATACAGTGTGAATCTCACTCACACATTAATCTCACTTCATAGTTCAGCCCTAAGGTCTTTATGCAGATGTAAAGCTGAAACATGTGAACACTGGGGGGAAAATAAGAAATCCAACATCACTGGATGGTTTTACATCTGACCTTTAATTCAAGTCAACTTTATTTACAATAACATCAGTTCAATTTATATCAGTGTGTTTGTTGAGACTTGTTCCTTCAGACTTCCTGGCAGAAGGAGAGAGGAGGCTGCAGGAAGAGCTGGAATCATGCAAAGGTGGATCCTTTATGAGTCCTTTTACCTTAGAAAAGAGGCGTGGCCACTGCTGAAATATACAGACCATGGAGGGAGGACTCCTGTGAGTGAGCTCTGACATCTGTCACACTGATTTATGCTGTGAATTGATTTAAAAATGTCTCTAAATATCAAACACGTCATTATCTCTGTTACACCTGACATCATAAGATGCTCCTGTATGTGGACTTTAACAAAACTGTTCATGATGGAGATTAGTCAACTTTAAAACAAGGTTTAAAGTATGAGGATGTCAAGATGTTATACTTTTTTAAATGAAAGGCAATCAGGTCAAAGGCAGGAAACAGAGGAGACAAGGGGACAAATTAGAGAAATGAGAAAATCCTCAAAAACACGAGGACAAGAGCTGGGGAGAGGAATCAAGGATCAAGGATGCCAGATAGGAAATAAGAAAGGAGGAAGGAAGACGCAAGCAGGTGGGAGGAGTCATCACTGTGAGGCAGCATCACTGATGATCTGCTTGTATCCATGGCTGTGTCCAAATTCAGGGGAAGGATGCTCTGAATTCGACGGTCGGGTAGGACAGAAGTGAGCGGCTGTGAAATTGGACAGCCTTTTAGCCTTTGTTCAAGTCTGCCCTTACTTCCGTGTTTTTCCGGTCGCTAGTGCCACAGCGCGAAAACTTTAAAATGGACCCAGAAATGTTGCTAAGTTTATTTGTACATTTTTAATTCTCGATGAGCCAGAAAAAAACTTTATCATCATCACTGGCATGTTTTGTACCTTAGGCTCATCAGAGACAATCATATCCAGCTTAAATAATTTTCTTTAATCTACACGCATTTAGGAATTACTTATCTAGTTTCATGGATAATTTCAGTAACTGAATTATGGCTGGTCATTCGTACACATGTGCTGTATTATATCAAATATATAAACTAAATATCTTTGAAACTTATTGTTACGACCCGGCTCGAAATGACCGTAACCAGTGCGGGATGTCACGCGACTTCCCACGCCCAAACAGACACAGCCACAGCATTGGACTTTTAAAAATAATTTATTCACACTAATGGCACAATGGGGGAGTGTATACTTTCGGGGTGAGCCAAGGCCAACACAACAAACAAAACACAACCTAGGCTTCGGTTCCCCTCTGACCTGTTCACGGAAAAGAAAACAAAGAAATAACACAGACTGACCTCCAGTTGATAAACTGGACCCCACTACGGGCAATAACATCAGCACCTTCTCCCCTGGTTGAAAGCTTCTATCCACAGCTTTTTTGTCGAAACGAGCCTTCATTTTAGTTTGCACTTGCTTCAGGTTTTCCCCGGCTATTTTCCACACTAGGCGAAGCCTGTCTCGAAGCTGGCTTACGTAGTCATGTACACTACACGGCTCCTCCGGAGTCTCCGACAACCATTTTTCCCTCAAAAGTCGGAGAGGGCCTCGGACCACATGTCCGAAAACCAACTCCGTGGGGCTAAATCCCAGCGACTCCTGTTTAGCCTCTCTAATGGCAAACAACAATAGGGGCAACCCCTCATCCCATTCTTTAACAGACTCCAAACAGAACTTACGTAACATAACTTTGAGAGTTTGGTGGAACCTTTCCAAAGCACCTTGGATGGATGACTGTGTTGATCGGGTGGGGTCCGCTACTTATGTGACCAAATTGGATTTATTGAAGGGATATTGGCAGGTCCCTTTAACGGCAAGAGCGTCTGAGATCTCTGCATTCGTTACCCCCGATCACTTCCTTCAGTATACCGTGATGCCCTTTGGCTTGCGTAACGCGCCAGCGACTTTTCAGCGCTTGATGGCTAAGGTTTTGGCCGGGGTCCCTAACTGTGATGCCTACTTAGATGATGTGGTCATTTATTCTGCTTCCTGGAGCAGTCATCTCCAAACTCTCTCAACTGTCTTTAAGCGTTTCGCGGAAGCATCGCTCACTGTAAACCTGACTAAATGTGAATTTGGAAAAGCCACCATCACCTACCTCGGAAAGCAGGTAGGTTTTTTTCCCTCAAAAGTCGGAGAGGGCCTCGGACCACATGTCCGAAAACCAACTCCGTGGGGCTAAATCCCAGCGACTCCTGTTTAGCCTCTCTAATGGCAAACAACAATAGGGGCAACCCCTCATCCCATTCTTTACCAGACTCCAAACAGAACTTACGTAACATAACTTTGAGAGTTTGGTGGAACCTTTCCAAAGCACCTTGACTTTCGGGGTGATATGGACTGGACGTAACATGCTTGACATGTAGTTCATCAACAACCTGCGCAAAGACTCTGGACATGAAGTTGGTGCCTTGGTCCGTTTGAATGATTTTCGGCAACCCAAACACAGAAAAGAATTTGATCAAAGCTTTAATTACTGCTTTGGCCTTCAACGTACGCAGTGGAATGGCTTCCGGAAATCTCGTTGCTGAGCACATTACAGTAAGAATATACTGATTACCGGCTTTTGTTTTCGGCAACGGTCCCACACAGTCTAGTATTACCTTTTCAAAAGGCTCACTCATTACTGGGATAGGAGATAACGGCGCAGGTGGAATGGGCTTATTGGGTTTGCCCACCAACTGGCAGGTGGCACAAGACCGACAGTAAGCAGTCACATGTTTTTTCAAGCCAGGCCAAAAGAAATTACGCAACACTCGGTAATAAGTTTTATTTACTCCGAGGTGCCCAGCCATGCCGGCATCATGTGCTAAGCTTAGCACCTGATCACGATGCTGAGATGGTACCAACACCTGTGTAACACTTGATGTGCCACTCTGATCAGAGGACCACCGCCTCATTAACACGCCATCCTGCAGGAAAAAACGGGGAAGGATGCTTTCCCCAGCCGTGGCAACGGCTGCAAAACAGGGACTCAGAGACCTGTCATTTTCCTGAGCGCTTACCAAAGCTTCTTTATTCACATCCCCACTTAATGCCGGTTTTAAATTTAGCACACTGCATTTGTCGCATTTATACCCCACACTGTCTTTCTCCCCAACACAAGGTTTTTGCTCCCCAGCCACAAACGTATCCGCGATACTAACGACATCCGCAAATCTGCGCGCTTGCGCCCGCGTGACAGCGTAAACGGGAAAAACTGTCGCTTTTGGATCAGTAACATCTGAGGCAGCCACAGGGGTATCCATCACCTCAGGCGGTGGAAACACTTTCCCCCCGGCCAGATCGTTGCCCAAGATAAATGACACACCTTTAAATGGCAACTGTCGTCTTATGGCAACCTTCACAGGTCCAGTTGTGATAGGTGAGTGTAAATATACTCTGTGGAGGGGCGCCCGAAGAACACTCATTTCAATTCCCCACACTAACACATCCGTGTGGCAGGCGGTTTTATCCGACAGTGGCAACACATCATCTAACATAAAAGATTGATGCGCCCCGGTGTCTCGGAGAATAGTGATGGGAACCCTGTCCTCCTCTTTTCCTGCCACCAAAACGAAGCCTTGGGAAAGGAATGGTTTAAAACGTGACTCTACCTCCATTTCTGGGTCACACCCCTGCATCTGATCAGGACAGATAGGTGGGGAGACTACTTTAATGAGCCCCACGGGTCCCTTAGACCCTCTGCGCTGCTCTTTCTTCCGCAGCGCAGGACAACTGGCGATCAGGTGACCAGACTCACAGCAATAAAAACATTCCCGCCTGTCAGTTTCCTCCTGCCTCGCCCTTTGGGTCTGTTTAGGGAATTTTTGTCTCTTTTCCCGCACTCCCCTCACTTCTCGTGCCGCCCCGGCTGAAAAAACGACTTTATGTGTGAGGATGAACTCATCCGCTAAAACTGCTGCTTTTGCCAGGGACGTCACCTTCTGCTCATTTAAATACACTACCAACTGATCCGGGAGACACTTTTTAAATTCTTCTAAAATAACCAACTCCTTCAATCCCTCAATATCCTTCACGTTGCTGGCTTGCATCCAGCATTCAAACAAGCGAAGTTTCTCACGGGCAAACTCCACAAAGGTTTGTTCAGCGGTCTTTTCACTCTTACGAAATTTTTGTCGATAAGCCTCAGGAACTAATTCATACGCGTGCAAAATTGATTTCTTCACAATATCATATTGGAGGCTGTCGTTAACGGAAAGGCTAGTACATACTTCCTGAGCCTTGCCGATTAACTTACACTGGAGTAGCAGCGCCCAAAACTCCTTAGGCCAACTCAATGCAGCTGCTATACGCTCAAAAGCGCTAAAATAGGTATCAACCTCAGCCTCCCGAAACGGAGGTACTAGTCTCACGTGTTTGGTGATGTCAAAACTTGGTGAAGAAACCGTGGATGTGTCAGGGTGATTTGAGACGGGCGTGGAGGCAGCGGCCACAGGTGTTGAGACAGCGGCGGGCTTGCGCTCCAGCTCCAAAGCCCTAACACGGAGGTGCATAGCCTGCACTTCAAGCTCCTTAGCACGCACCTCCACCTCCCTAATACGGAGGGTCAAACGGAGGTCCGCCGCAGACCCAACCGCCTGAGGCTCCACCTCAGCCGCATCTGACTCCACCTCAGCCGCATCCGACTCCACCTCGGCCGCGTCCGGCTCCACCCCAGCCGGGGGCACATTAGCAGGCCGTTTGGCATCCGGCTCCGGTCCAGTCGCCGGAGCCACCTCCACGCCGCCCCCGCCAGGCTGCTTTACAGCTGCCTTCAGGGGAGGGAGAATGCCCCGCTCCACCAAACCTGCACACAAAGCAACCTTCACCTCCGCTTTACGGACATTGTAGGACACTCTAATATCAAAGAAACTCGCTATAAAAAGCAAATCCGCCTTTCGACACAACTCTATCTTATCCCAGGAAGGCGAGGTAACAAAATCATCTAAAGAAAACTCCATCCTCCCATACACACACACACACCTCACGTCCCCACACACAAAAGAAAAGCCGACCGAACAAACCACAGACCACAAAACGGGACAAAACGGACGAGCCCCCAAAAATGTTACGACCCGGCTCGAAATGACCGTAACCAGTGCGGGATGTCACGCGACTTCCCACGCCCAAACAGACACAGCCACAGCATTGGACTTTTAACAATAATTTATTCACACTAATGGCACAATGGGAGAGTGTATACTTTCGGGGTGAGCCAAGGCCAACACAACAAACAAAACACAACCTAGGCTTCGGTTCCCCTCTGACCTGTTCACGGAAAAGAAAACAAAGAAATAACACAGACTGACCTCCCTGGTCTAAAAACACAGGAGAAAAGAAGGCATCCCAAAATAATCGGCAGCTCACCCCTACTTACTCCGCACCTCACACACATGCCCGACTTTGTACTAAAGGACTATGGCTGCGGCCGCTCCGTCTGGGCCAGAGGCAAGTGCATGGGAAGTCTGCCACACATCCGCCCAGCGCAGCTCTTCAGTCGCCCTGTTGTAGTTCATGTCCACCGCAGGAACCAGTGACATCATGCCGTTCATTAGGTCCACCAATCACAGCCGAGCCCCTGCACAGGTGAATTTACATACACACATCAAGAAACAAATAAACCAACAGCACACGTAACACTTATACAATCTAATCTTTTAGTTTCTTTTTTTACAAAGCACTTTATCAAACTGTTGTCTGCTACAGAGTTACAAATATTATACTAGTAGTAATATAGCATCCACCATCTCCTGCTTATTTCTGAAAACATCTTAGTGGAGAGGCAGCTGTCGATTGAGCCAGCCCTGCAAACCCTGCGGATGGACCATGCAGTGGACAGTGGGAGGAAGCATCCTGATGCTTTCTTTGCAGACCACCCTGTGTGATTCTCCACTCGCCAACCAGAAAAGACAAACCTCAGGTCTCAGTTGCAGCACCCCATCCATGTCTGATCTTGCTCGGGCAGATTCAGCAACACTGCCAGAGACTTCTTGTAATCTATTACAGTTGTTAAAGAAAAGGTCCAGGAACAGCACACTCAGGTTAATCCTGTGTGAACAACTGTAAATGTTATTTTTCCTTTTTTAAATATTCTTGGTGTATTAGAAATATTCTTGTTTAATTGTTATTGTTATTTATTTACTGCCATCAAATAAATATCCATGTAAAATTGTTCGAAGGTAACGTTATGTTTATGCATGTTACAAATACCTGTAAATAAAATGAGTTCAGTGACAATTACTGTTTGTTTTAATCAATGTATTAATAACATAAAACTTTTAAACTAATGCAACACATATAACAACGTAAAAAATTATATCCAAATAAATAAATGTCTTAATACATAACTTATTTTGGAACTAATCTTTCTAGAAGTGAAAACAGTCTGTCCGTCCTCTCCCTGCTCTCCTCTCCTCAGCCTCTCTTTGCTGCCTCTTGTCCTCTCTGAGGTCTAGCAGCTCATCATCTCTTTTCCTCTCTCTCTCTGTTGTGGTCACCCACTGCTGCGCTTGGCCCTGGAGTGTCCTCAGGGAGAGAGGAAATTAGGACAGGAGGCTTAATGGAAGGCATCTGTCCTATCGCCTCATCCATGAGGGCAAACCAGGGCCAAGTAGCAGCAGTGGGCTTCCCACTGACCCCCTCTCCTGAGCCTGGATACTTGCAATCCGAAAGGCAGAGGAAATCAAAAATGACAGTAGACAAATAAAAACAACACAACAACTCTTAGTAATTGCACATTTATTAACTTGTTTATTTAATAATTGCCTTCTTAATAACACACATACATAATTTGTATTTTTAAAAGTTATCCCATTTCTTTTTTTTTCTGTAAGGAGATGATTTCCCCTGCAGGCCCATCTTCTCCAGAAATGTCCCGATCACAAAAAAAGAGAAGAGAGGAAACCATGGCAACTATGTTAATCCCTAAATCCAAGAGTTTTCACAGCAGAACACAAGAGGAATACCGTCTGGACATCACAGGTTCTGGAAAGCATGAGGGTTAATAAAACCATACTCATATGCATATGATGTCTAAATTGATTTATTCTCCTATCGCCATGCCACAGTTGCCGAATTCTTCACCCCACTGAAGAGATGATCGTTATCTCCTCATTTTAGTAAATTGAGCCGTTTGGTCTTTGTTCTCTTAAACATATCACAAAAAGGTTAATTTGAAAAAATCTAAATTGGCTGTGTGAAAGCGGCAATACATGAAAAACATTTGAGCTTACATTTGACAGTGTTTTCCTCTCCCGCTTCAACCGCCATCGTTGTCAGAAAAAAATCTCCTGTATGGCCTGCAATGAATCCTGGGATATGGTAGGACACAAAGGATACACCCAACCCATCCTTCAAATTCGGGGAAATGAAGGACGCATTTGTCGCCACATTTGGAGGCTCTTCGAATTTGGACAGCCTTCATCGCGTCGCTGTGACGTCATTGCCTCCAACTATGGCATTTGAAGCATCCTTCTGTCACGGGGTGGAAATGGACAAGTTAACTAGGTTTTTATCTCGCATGAGTTGCTGTGTTTTATTATTGTTAATGTTTTAATATTCTATAGTGTTTTCTTGTTTTATTGCATGCTTTTATTGTATTTTTGACTTGTCCTGGAGAGACTCCACCCCTCCCTGATTACTAACTGGGCACACCTGGGAGGTCACAGAGGCCCAATAAGAGGGCCTGGACGGTCAGGAGAAGGGGAGCAGCAGCAGAGTAGATGGTGGCTGCCGCAGCCACCACAAGTGTGGCGCGTCGTTGGTGTGGGTTGGTCTACCAGTACGTGGTGAGGACATAGAACGGCCGGTGTGTGGAGAGGTAGTGAGAGCTGTGCTGCTGTTGGAATAGCTTGAGTCCAGAGGACACTGCGGTGGAGGATTAGTTGGCAGCGGAACAGCGCCCTACCTCCTACGGCGAGACCATAGTACTGGCGTGCCACAGAAAAGTGGCGGGCAGAGTTTGGAGCTCTGCCCATCCGGGCACTTCGGAGCGGAGAGACTGACAGGACAGCCCGCGACGCCGCCGGGTTTTCCTTGCCCCGCTCCGATTGACTGGATTTTAATTCTGTGGCTGTACGCCACTGAACTTTTAGTGTGTTATGTTCTATTTGTTTTTATTGTGTGTTCTCCCTGGCCAGGGTTGTTTTAATTGCTTTTAAACTTTTAGACCCTTTTTGTATAATAAATTATATCTTAGTAATACAGTTTTTTATATCGTTCTATTCCCTTGGCTGCTCCACTGCTCCGTCCGTTTTTTTAGAGGGTTTTCCTCCTCCCGGTAATCCACCTGATAATGTAATCCACTGAATAGACCCTGTGCAGCTTAGCATATGCTACTTCTGGTGGGGAAACTCCTGTACAGCGCTTCGTTTCCGGTGTGATATTCGCTGCTTGTTTACGGTTGGGTTTTCCAAAACAAGTCAACCAAATGGCTGAATCAAATGGTGATTTGCATTTCTCAAGATGTCTTGGGCATTTACCAAATATATCAGATGATGTTCATCGACTTGTTGATATTTTCCCCCCACGCCTCAGAGCAAAAGAGAGAAAGGATTCAAATTCTATATTTCTCAGTACAGTAATATAGCAGTCCCTCATTTATCACGGGTGTTATGTTCTAAAAATAACCAGCGATAGGTAAAATCCGCAAAGTAGCCAACTTTATTTTTTACAATTATTATAGATGTTTTAAGGCTGTAAAACCCCTCACTACATGCTTTATACACTTTTCTCAGACAGGCATGAACGTTTTCACACGTTTCTCTCTTGTTTAAACACTCTCAAAGTTGAAACCTTTGTAGAAAGTCCAGTATTATAAAATGAAACCAAAGATCAAACCCTAGTTTCAGGTCCAGAACATGGGAATAGAGCAGCTTCAAGAGAATTCCTCATCAATGAATCATTAATGAATCAATGAATCAGCGATCGATGTAGCGATTCTGTACTGTACAGAAGAGACGGCACGGAGGAGATCGACAGTGGTCTGCAGCCGATCAGGATGCAGAACGCAATGCGCTGTAAAAAAGGGAAAAAAAGCATGCAAAACTGCACTAAAGAAATCCTCGAAACAGCGCAGCCGCGAAAGGTGAACAGCGTTATAGTGAGGGACCACAACAATTTTAAAGGTAAGTCACAACATAGCCTTCGTAAATACTAATGTATAGAAACCCTTACCAGCAATCATTCATTTATTTATTTTTTTGTGGCTTTTTTTCATGGTTTGTTAACATGCTGTGTAGGTGTGTACTTGACTAGCTGATATCGACATAACGGGGGAAACATCTGGTTTGACTATTCCTCACCTGTAGTTTGAATGCTGAACATTTGCCTGTTTAAATCATAAGACCAGTCACTACACAGAGATGTGCTTCTGAATGTGGACGACGTGTCTTCTGATTCTGTAATGCAGTTCTGCTTGTGTTGAGTGATGTAAACAACTGATCGATCTAAACTCTTCAAACGTCAAAATTGATCATTAGATTTTTTATGACACAACAGTGGTGAGTGTTCCCACCGTCTCGTCTTTGTAACTTAACGCGATCTTTCCGTTTTCGAGTTTTGGACATGATTTTGGAGTATATCTTCGCAGTAGCGATTGACCGCAAAGTAAAGCTACCGGAAATGTACAACCCTGCATCCGGTCTTAAAACAGGAAGTTAGCATTTTCTCGGAGAAGGGTCTGGCTGCAGCCACTGGGGAGTGCCATATTGCGACCTCCACAGTAGCCGGAAACATGTGACCTCCACAGTAGGAGGAAATACGTTCCCTGCATGGATACAGTGGAAAACCTTGCAAGCGGATCTTAAATTTTGTGAGAGTCTTTCATATATAAATTTACTGTTAGTAATTTCATAATTCTAGGAATCATCTAGTTTGCTTACACTGATTATGTTGGCACTTTGTTAGCGTTACAACAATGGTCATTTTTAAATTTTGGGTTTTTTTTTTTTTATCGTGCTTCATGGCAGAGAAACACACAGATATATCTGTTTACTGGCCCTGGGTTAAGTAAGAGAGCTGGATTAAGGCCTTCTGTGGGCGACATGACAAAAAACAAACATTTTGCGTTAGAATATGATTTATTGTTGGAATCAGAGACGGAAAGTAACAAAGTAATAATACTTCATTACTGTACTTAAGTAGAAGTTTCTGGTATCTTTACTTTACTGCTGTACTTTTTTGTGCCTACTTTATACTTCTACATCTTACATTTTAGTATTAGTATCTGTACTTTGTACTCCCTACATTTTCAAATCAGGGTCTTGAACAAATTCACTTCACTGCTTTTCACTATCTGACATCAATGCACATTGTTCCATTTACTGCATATTGCACTTTATTCATGTCTCTCATTCCACCTGCATCAACATTGTAAAGTTCGTCACCAAGAGCTTTCTATATTTATAAATACTTCTATTCCATTCTGTTCTGCTTTTTTATTGCCCAGATTTTAGTTAGCCTTTGTTCAATTGTCTGTTATATGTCAATAGATACGTATGTCACAAATAAAAGTGTCTTGTAAATTATATTTTTGTAAAGAATTTTCTCCCCAAATCTCTTACATGCTAACTGTAACGTGTTGTTTCTGCTGAAACCTGAACTTAAATGTGTATATGGTGTTTATCTGTTTTTCTCTCTGTTTTACATGCACATATCAATTTGGAATTTTGCCTCAAAGCCAGAATTGCAGGAATGCACAACATGTTGCAGAAGACTCTTTCACTGCCCTCTGTGCTCCACTTTCAGCCCTACTGTCAGGGCAAAGATTGAGGAGCATATAAATGGACACATTAAAAATGCTTTGCCTTCAAAGGTATGTTGGTACTAAATATATCTCATAGTTAAAGTTATAAATATGCACTTCTTTTCAGCACTTCTGCAGTCTCTTTGTTGACTTAAATGTTGCTTTTCACATTGTACAGTTCAGTGCATTCATCAGCAAGAGAAAAAAGTGTGTTTTCATTAAATATTTTTTCCTGTTCACCACATTTCTTGACAGCTCTTGTGATCCGTGATCCACACCATTTTGATTTCATTATTGAGGATGGCTTGGATGTTTTTTTAACATGTGCAATCTGATTGTTAGATAAACTGATTGCATTCTATCCAACTACATTTAAATTACATATGGGTTATTTTTCTCTCTTACAGACAAAATGATATGCCGGTGCACTTTCACTGCCGTGTCTGTAACATGACAATCATGCAGCGTGGGGATATGGCAAGGCATTTATTGTCATGTCAGCATTCTTCAATGCCAAGTCAGCCACCACTATCAGGACTGCTCCCCACTGAACTCTCCGTGGAGCCCCATCTCCCTCTTGATAAGATAAGATAAGATAACCTTTATTAGTCCCATACGTGGGAAATTTGTTTTGTAACAGCAGGAAGTGGACAGTGCAAACATTATATAGCAAAAATAGAATACAATAAGAATAGAATACTGTGCACAACTGTAAAGAATAGAATAAAATAAAATAAAATACTATATACAGTAGAATAAATAGAATAAAATATACAATAGGATAAAAATAGAATACAAATGCTATCTACAACTGAGTGAAAATACAACGATGCCAGAAAAGATTATTGCACATGTGTGGATGTGTGTGTTTGATCAGTTAAAGTCTTTGTTGTGGAGTCTGACAGCAGTGGGGAGGAAAGACCTGCGAAATCTCTCCGTCCCACACCGTGGGTGCCGCAGTCTCCCACTGAAGGAGCTGCTCAGTGCTGTCCCAGTCTCCTGCATGGGGTGGGAGATGTTGTCCAACAGTGATGACAGCTTAGCTGCCATTCTCCTGTCACTCACCACCTCCACTGGGTCCAGAGGGCATCCTAGAACAGAGCTGGCCCTTCTGATCAGCCTGTTCAGTCTCTTCCTGTCCCCGGCAGAGATGTTGCCGCCCCAGCAGACCACACCATAAAAGATGGCTGAGGCCACCACAGAGTCATAGAAGGTCTTCAGGAGTGGGCCCTCCACTCCAAACGACCTGAGTCTCCGCAGCAGGTACAGTCTGCTCTGCCCTTTCCTGTAGAGGGCATCTGAGTTATGAGTCCAGTCCAGTCTGTTGTTCAGATGAACACCAAGGTACCTGTAGCTGTCCACAGCCTCGATGTCCATACCTTGGATGTTCAGTGGTTGCAGTGGAGGATGTTTGTGGCTGCGGAAGTCTACCACCAGCTCCTTGGTTTTACTGGCGTTGATCTGGAGGTAGTTCAGCTGGCACCAGTCCACAAAGTCCTGAGTCAGTCCTCTGTACTCCTTGTCGTCCCCATCGGTGATGAGGCCGCCTATTGCAGAGTCATCAGAGAACTTCTGCAGGAAGCACTGGGTGGAGTTGTGGGAGAAGTCTGCAGTGTAGATGGTGAAGAGGAACGGAGCCAGAACCGTTCCCTGTGGGGCCCAGAGTTCTCCAGCTTGTCCTTCAGAACCGAGGGAAGAATAGTGTAGAAGGCACTGGAGAAATCAAAGAACATGATTCTCACAGTGCTCCCAGCGGTCTCCAGGTGAGCGAGGGAACGATGTAGGAGGTGAATGACGGCATCATCCGCTCCAATGTCTTGTCTCCAGCATCTAAACCATTTTCTGAATCTTCGGTAGAACATTCATGTGCTCTACCCTCTGTTCTCAATGAAACTGTGGCTTGTGGAAAGTCCATGAAAATGAAATGCCCTCACTGTGGTCTTAGTCTTCTTACAAAAAAAACCCCTTCAAGGCTCACACGATGAAGGGGCATTCAAACAGATCAATAGATGTTTGCCTGGCCTGTCATCTGCATTGTGTTTGTGTAGAGGGACTTCTTCTTCTTTGTTTTTCAGTTTGCAGGGTACATGGAGCTCTTTTTAAAAGCATGTGCTGATGAGCAGGGACTACAGGTCAATGCGATGTTTGACATTTAATGGACAGATGAAGGCACTGGCTGTTTGTTTGGTTTTTTTATGTGTTGTTGGGTTGTTGTTTTTTTCCAGTGTACAGAATTCCAATTAAACTTATTACAAAATGTCCATACTTATAGTTAAAAATTACAGTGTAAATGTAACAGCATTGTTTATACTTGTAACTTCTAAATAAAAAGCTTACAGTTGCTATTAACATTAATGTATTACCCAGTAATCAATAATATTTTTATATATTTTACGCATTAACCCTCTGGGCTCTGTGCTGGCCATATGTGGCCACTTCACTTCTTTTTTTATTTGACCATTTTTGCTGTGTTAATGCAAATGGAATGAAAAGGTGTAGATTTTTTTCAGCTTTTAGCCACTTAAAACCCATTATTATGACATTTTTAAATTCCTTGTTATTGACAGTGCTAAATCATGCAATGTAGGCAAAATTGCTTCCATTCTAAACGCAACACATAAAAATTATGGCTGTTGTTTTTTTGGTTTTTTTTTACCATATTACATCATTTACCCATTTTTGGCCAACCAACCAATTTCATTTAATATTTTTCAAAATTAGTTTCAAATAGTGGCGTTTGATGGCTTACTATAACTGCAATGGACCAAAAGAATGACACAGGTTTGATCTTAAGGATCTAATAGTTGTGTGTGTTTGTGCATGACATTGCAACGCAAATATGTATTTGCAAGATAGACTGAAATAAATTATGACGCATCAAATATTACACAGGCTGCAGTGAATTTCTGTTGATACAGGCTATTGAGCTTTCAGTTTTCCAGTCAAACTTAGCTTTGACACACATGCTAACACTTTTACTCTTGTAGATTTCAGAACAAGATACCATAGCCAAAATATTAACTGCAAATATTAAAGCTGCAGCACATACAGCAACAAACTGTTAGGAAATGTGTCCTGGAGTTTATGCAGGTGCAGAAAGTGCTGCTGCTGTAAGTAAGCCTAACAGCTTCCAGATCATTTATTTTTCTGAAAAGATGGCAAGAAGGGCATCACTGCTCATTTTTACAATCTCCCGGATGTCTTGGAATACAAGCCTTTGTCCCATAAAAACCAGTTCACAGTAGTAGGAGTCCTCTTAAACTGACAAATGAAGAGTGATCCTGGAAGAAATGGGGCGCACACTGACCTCAACAATTAGAAGACAGCCTTGTCCCCGATGCTCAGATGAAAAAATAAATAAATAGGAAGTTTCATGAAAACATTAGGACTTTATCACCTTTTTATCTGAAAAGTTACTGGTAATATATAACCTAACTGGCATTTAAAGAGTAAAAAAAAAGAATTTAGATAAAATTTTGGTTTTTGATGAAAAGGACTGGTGCTAATTTAAAGAGTCAAGTCGGTAAAAGTAGAAAAATGTTTTAAGAAATATACATTTTATAGCATTTTGTGAACATACACAAAAAGTGGCCATTTTTGGCAACAAACAAGCTGAGAGAGATTTTTATATTTTTTGCTCTCCTTGAACAAAAATAACAGTGCATAATAATCAATGTTTATGTTAATCAATTAGATGTCCCAGACTCTACTATTAATAATACAGCAGTCCCTCGTTTATCGTGCGAGTTACGTTCTAATAATAACCCGCGGTAGGTGAAATCCACGAAGCAGCCGGCTTTACTTTTTTCAAAGGCACACCTGCACTTTGAAACCCAAGGCACACCTGCACTTCAGAGTAACACTGCTAGCGATCGAAGATTTATGTAAATTCGACAAGCTAAACGCATTCTGTACTGTACAGCAGCGGTCCTCAAGCTTTTTTGCACCACGGACCAGTTTAATGTCAGACAATATTTTCACGGACCGGCCTTTAAGGTGTCGCGGATAAATACAACAAAATAAAATGATACAGACAAAGACAACAACTGCGGTATTTTGTAAATATAATAATAAACGCGAGAAGAATATAGAGGGCACCTTTGTGGGGGAGGGGTGGGGGGGGGGGGGGGGATGCCCACCCCAAGAAAATAGCTATATATTGGAGCAAAAAGGGTTAGGTTTTTATAGTGTTTTTCATGGGATACCCTCCGCACTTTCAGCAAGAATTTCCACCTCCAACTATGGCATTCACATCAGACATCTGAGCAGCCTCTGACCCTCTAGGTATGTCTGCAGATATCCGATCTTCATCACTCCATCAAGAGTCTACAGAGACTGATTTTAATTTTGCGTTTAGGGGTGTGTGCGGGTATGTTTATTCAATTAAATATAGTGATGGAAAAGTGACCCTGTGTGTAGATTCTGGTGAGGGGGAGATTTGGGGAGTTGGCGGGACACACTCTATGTCTATCAAAAACTGGAAACTGGTTCGCTCAGTTGTCTGTCCGGACCTGGATCAATCGGGGTTCCCGGAGATGCTTTATGTTTCACAATGGGTCAGCCCAACAGGGCCTGAACTCTACCGTGTAGAAGCGGACCGTTTCAATCGTCCTGGTGACGATTTCATTTTTCTTAGTGTGTGTGAAGACAGGAAGGGTGTAATTGCGGACCGGGGCCTTGAAAACTGGAGATTGAACCCATACCCCCTCACCCTTGAAGAACGTTTATCATGGTTTAAGGATTTGTTTTTTATTCAGTGGTCAGACTGGAGAGCTCTGCAGCGGGTGTTTAATGAGGTCGATAAGACCATCAAGAGAGACAAGGTCAACTCTTCTTATGAGAATATTAGGAAGCATCTTGTATATGATCAGCTCGCACATGGCCCGAAGATTGGTTTACCTTCTGCCATGTTCAGGCCAAAAATCATCAAAAACCCTGAGGACTGAAAAAATGAAAAAACAAAAAAAAACAAAAAAACAAATGGTTGTCTATGTGTGAGAGACATACCCGATATTTTAAAAAAATGCAATGTATGGATTTCTTTTACAGACAACATCGGCCATATTGTGGACCGCTCAGAGTCTCCCCGTCCAGCACTGTTAATCCAGACCCCGCCGACTCCTCCCCCCTCTCCAGGATGCTCACAGGACTCTGCAGGATCACACCCCTCTGAGGAAACGGAAATCAACTTTAAACTCGCAACCTTCCACCTGCTGTCGATGGCACTGAATGAGTATGTGCAGGAGATATGTTATGGATGCCAATCCGGTCACCCCAGCCAGTTACAGCACAGTTGCTTGTTTGAATTGCCTGTCTGTGAGACTAAAGCACAAATCACCAGCACTGCAGAGCACCTTCTGTGTGAACTGAGATCAGTGCTGCACATTGTATGCACCACTGATGAGAATGTCGAATACCTGCTAAATACCAATCATCACACCCGCGGTGTTAAATCAGCTCTGCTTCACATGATTGGAAACTACTGGTCTGGGAGACACAAGATTTAATGTACATCTGTTATAAAAACCTTACTGTGCACTACACAGAAAATTAAATAAAAACGTATGTTAACACTTTTTTCTGGTCATTTGTATTTGTGTTTGGTCAAAGTGATTATGGAAAACACGCTGAGAAAAATATATCACAACCCTGCACACCCAGGGGGTTTAGGAAGTGTAAAGAAGCTCCGTATTGCTGTCAGTGAGGCAACAGGCTTAAAGCCGTCATTACCTGGCGTGGAGCGTTTTTTAAAAGGAGATGACACATATACTCTTCATAAACCTGCAAGATACATTTCCCCAGAAATAGAGTTTTGGTTAACCCTCTCAGGCTCAAATTAAGTTTTTGTTGCTAATGCAGAACCAAGTCGTACTTCTGAGTAAAAAAACCTCATAAAATATGTATGTGGGGTAATCAGGTTGTTAGTTTTTAACTGTTGCAAATCAGCAACGCCTGCCTTGAGAGGGTTAATGGGATTGACAAACAGTTTCAAGCTGATTTGATTGACATGCGTGAATATTCTGCGGATAATGATAATGTTAGGTACTTATTGACATGCAAAAAACCCCCCCACACAATTCAAAGTAGTAAATACAAAGGGAAAACTGTCATCCATTTAACAAAACAATATAGACATATGTCTGTGAAGGTTCTCAGTCCTCCAGGTCATCGTAGTCAAAGGAGCTTGCAAAGAAAAGCGTCTGGACTTCTTTAAGTTGCTTGAAGACGTTTCACCTCTCATCCGAGACCTCTACATCGGAGAGACCAAACAGCCACTTCACAAGTGCATGGCACAACATAGAAGAGCCACCTCCATGGGACAAGACTCAGCAGTCCATCTGCATCTTAAGGATAAAGGTCACTCTTTCGAGGATACCAATGTTCACATATTGGACAGAGAGGACAGATGGTTTGAAAGAGGAGTGAAAGAGGCCATCTATGTCCACTGTGAGCGACCATCTTTGAACAGAGGTGGTGGTCCACGACACCAACTGTCTGCCATCTATAATCCAGTTTTGAGTTCCCTCCCCAATCGCCTTAACGCCCACTCACATCCTGGGCCATCTGACCTCAGGAAATCACATGATAGGGTGGGGCCAGGTTTCACAATGAGCTCACCCGAAACCCTGGCTGATTAGGACCCACACCCATTTTCACACCTTGGCTCAGGCGATTAGAGGATCATCAGGGGGTCCTTTTGTCCCTCTTTGGGGGGATACTCCCACTGGGTTTAAATCTGGGACTCTCCACCGTTTGACCCTTAGAACTGAAGAAGCTTCTCAGATGAGAGGTGAAACGTTTTCAAACAACTTAAAGAAGTCCAGACGCTTTTCTTTGCAAGCTCCTTAGACAATATAGACATAAATAAGAAAAAAACCCCACATAAGCAGTAGTATATAAAAAGGGGAAAAATGCGAGGGTAAGTGATCTTTTTTTTCAAGAATAAGAAAAAACAAACATGATTTTAAAATTCATTAAAAATCTATCCACCCGCTTCTACTCTGCATTGATTTTTTATGTGTGGTAAATAAGCTTTGATCACTCAGTGACCACTTCTTGTCTGTCTTGTGCAAACCATTTGTTTCAACACTCGGGTCGCCAGTGTCGCCTTTATATTGGCTAATAGTCCTCCTCTCCTCAGCCTTAGGAAAAGCGGACAGAGGAACATTTAAGCGGGCGAGTGTTTTTAAAAATGTTGACCACCCTGCAGGCCATGAAACATCTGTTGCTCTACGTGTTGCTGTTGCACTTTTGATCAAATCATAGAGATGCGAACCTCTGATTATCTGGTTGTCAATAATAATCTCACTCCTATCATTCCAAGAAACTCCCGATGCACGAGTGAGCGCTGTTAAAATAAGCTCTGCATTTTTTCTGCTCCTTTTTGCCATATAGGACAAAATCTCATCCGCAAACACGTCTTTTTGTCTGTCGCCACCAACATTGCTTTGGCAGTCAGATGCATCCTGACCGGTTTCAGAAGCCAAAGATAGTGTTAGCACATTTTCTTCACTCATGCCATGTTTCACAAAGTGAAAGGTATCTCTGAAGAATGGCAGAATACTTTTTAGCCTTCTCATACACATCCAAATCTGTCAGCTGCAGCACTTCAACCATAGCTTTGTCTAGCTCGTTTTGCTCTACATGTCTGATGGAGCCTGTATATTGTTGCTGCTGTTGGTTCAACACATCCAACTGATGCTGTGGAACCAAAAACATTTTGGTCCTGCAGAAAATGTGCTCCATTTTCACCTATTTGCTGTAAGACTGGTGATGAAGGTATGGCAGCCCCTAATAATAATAGCAAAAATCCTCCAGATTGGTTGATGGATCTTCTCTTTTTCAAAATTTTGACCTTTTTGTCTGCAACCAGTCTGATTACTTTTTTTTTCTTTTTTAGCTGTGTGTACTGTTGATCAGTCAGTGGGATAACACCTTTCAAAACATTGAGCGATATTTCACACAGAGCATTAATAAAATCCATGCTTGCATTACAAATAATATTCCTCCGTACGCTGGGTGGGGATTTATACAACAACTCCAACAGTGCAATGTTTCTCTGCATCCGTGAATACGACATCCTTTTTACCGCTTTAGCCATTTTTGGGGGGATATAAACAACTTGACGATCCGACAACAAATTGGTTCTGAGTCTTAAATAGTCAGGCGTCTTAGATTTATAATCGAATAACAGATACCCATATGGGGTGGATGTGGCATCATTAAAAGCTTCTAAGAAGTATTTTCTATTACCTGGAAACATCTGTCTACCTAAAACTGAAATTTGCTATTTATCTCTAGGGTTGTTAAACAGAATTAAATAATTAGTGTTCAACGAAATTGTTCTACTGGATTTTCCTTGCATAAACAAATTCTGAACTAAATACATGCAGCTCAAGTTCCTATGATGAACGTAATGTGTGAACACATTTTGAACTTCTATGCTGTTAGACGCAGTATTCATCACATCGTCTATAAATAGCAAGAAGTTGATTGTATAAAGGTTGCCAGCAGGAGTAGATGTAAACAATACTGTCAATTTTGGTTGAAATAATAGTAGATGCTTTTTCAATGATGCTTTTGACAAAGAAGGTCTTTCCACAATTACTTGGCCCACTAATAACTAAACTAAAAGGGTGCTGGAGCCTTCCATCAAAGGCTTGATCCTGATCAGTATCCATAAGGGAGTGTTGTATAGTCAGGCAACACCCTTCTCTTGTTATAGACCACCTGAACTTTTTTTACAACTGTTTCATTCCTAAGATGAAACCTCTTCTTATTGCGTTTGATAGTGTCAGACTCTGCAACTAAATGCGCATCCCTGTTGGCCACAAATGCCTTGACTAAGCCTTTCAACGATTCGTGGGTAACAACTTTAGAATTAACATCATTGAGTGTTACACCTTTACACTTAACGTGAGTCTTGCCCTGTTTTGTGTAATAAGCATAACATTTTGGACCTCCAGAGACAAACTCGCTAATGTGATCATCCTCTCCAGACCCGCCATCATTGAGCTCATCAGTTAGCTCGCCGAGGTATGGTCCTAAAGGGGGTACCCACTCCCCGGGATGAGAGGTGAAGATAACTGAATCTGTGTCACAGTAAAGAATGCGTTCCTGCAGCTTGTCTAACAAGTCATACAGAGTGAGCCTCGCATAGGCCGTAGTCATAGCACCGACAAAGACATTCACATCCTTCACCCGCGACCCTCTACCATCAGCATGACACCATTGAACCATTGCAACATCATCAGAGATGAAACAAAACTGGCGTACGTCATAATGGTCACTGAACATCAGCTGTGTGAATCTGGCAGGGTCTGTAATCTGCTTGCAAGATGGCATATTTGTTTGCATGCAGAATCGCCCCCACAGAGAATTCAGAAGCAGTTTATTATAACTTCTGATTGCTTTGTTTACACAAATCTTAGCAGGGTCTAGTCTGATGCCTTCTCTCTCATAATAGTCTTGAACAAACTTCTACTGCTCCTCAGCTGTTTTGACATTTTTCGGGTATCCAGATGCCTGCTGCTTGAATTTCAAAAATGTTTTGACATACGGCTTAAACAGTGTGTCAGTCTTATTAGGGAAGTGCCAAACTTCAGTGATGCAGGCAATCTGATACCCTTTTTCAATAGCCTTTTCAAGCTCAAAGGAAACCCAAGTACCTGACAGCTGCCTCTCACTCTCAGCATGCACACAATCACTGTGCTGGCGCTGCTCTTCAGCACATGTTATGCAGAGAGGAAACATCAGCTTATTGTGGCACTTGTATGGCAGAACAGGATGAAACAGACCTCTTGGAGGAAGCACAGTGCACTTAACAAACCCGAAATAATTTTCGACTCTGTCAAAATTATTGTATATGAGCTGAAGGTGACCTATTGGATAATTTTTCGTGCACTGAACAGTGGGGTAAAGACTTGTAAAATCGTAGTATCTGATCTTTTCATCTCCACCATCATCAGCCTTGTGGTACAGTTTCATCGCATTAGTCCTACCCCCAAACAACGCATCTCTAGGGTCCAGAGGCTCAGGCTTTTTGTATTTGCGCATAAAGTCCTTGACTGCCTGATCAGTCGACTTTAATGATGACCAATCACACCCCCACATGACCATGACATTAAGACCATAATGCATTCTTAGAGCATTCACCTTCTCACAACTCGCATGATACAACTCACCATATGACAGCTTCGCGGCAGGGTTAACATCACTCTCCGGGTAGCAGCGGAGACAGCCGTGATTGAAACACCCAAAGAATTCATATGCAGTTCTGCTGGAAGCATCAAATCCATCCACAAAATAAGGTGCTACTTTTTGTTCGCCACCTCTGAGAGCATGCTTGATAACAATGTTTTGTCTGTGGGCTTCCTATTGAAGCCATTCAAGAGACACGTCTGAAAATGTCTTATTCTGATCAACATATGCACCATGATGAGTCAATGCCAGAGTGTCTTTTGGAAGAAACAAGGTTTTGAAAATCCCCATGCAGTATGATGCCAGGGTGGCGTGTGAAAATGGATCAATCTGTGTGCACTCCATCAAGGTCTCGCGGTATATTTCACAAGCCATTCTCAACACCTCGACATCATTAATGCAGTACTTACGCATTTCTGTCTGTAAATCAAACGGTTTCTTGCTGGCAGGCTTGTACCACGCCATAAATTTCTCCTTTTCACATTCAGACATTTTTTCATACCCGTAAAAAGACGGGGCAGGATAAGGACCTACATAGAATTCGTTAGCCCTTGTGTTAAATGTGTGTGGGAAGAAGCCTTTTTCAAGGTCTTCGAATCCCAAGGCAGGAGGTGTTTTGGACAAACGCATGGGCAGAAAGCTAAATGAGTCTATCCACCTCTGATCATAGGGTTTGTCATACATTAGAACGACACGACTCCCTCTCATTGTTACACCCGGAGCAATACCCTGTTTAACGAGGTATTCCAAGAGAATATAGCTGTCAAAACCCAAAGAATTATGGGCTATAAATGTATAGCCACAGAATTTAGGCCTTCTGTAGTGCCCAACGAATGCAGACACACAATTTAATGTGTTGAAACAGAATTTTTTCTCATGCATATCCCTTGCGCACACAAAAACGGCCTCATGCTTTCCGTCATGATACCGGGTCTCAAAATCATATATTATGTATTTTTCATGAGGTTTTTTCATTTCAGCAGGCTGAATAAAACACTCGTGATTCATGCCACTGTCTACCATGCGTTCTCCACAGAGTGTACATGCACTTGGGTTGTGTGTGTCTCCGTCTACCCGTGCACTGAACTTATTGAGACCGGCATTTCTTGAGAAAATTGGTTGATTGGATCCTTGATTTGCTGAGTAAGGAGTGACACTGTCCCATCCCTCTGACCAGTGGATATTCGCTAGGTCGTCCAAGAAAGATGGTTAACTGCTAAACCTGGAGAAAGGATTAAAATAATGTATATATATATATATATATATATATATATATGGAGAG
The DNA here is from genome assembly GCA_922035795.1 of Oreochromis mossambicus. Classification (NCBI taxonomy): domain Eukaryota; kingdom Metazoa; phylum Chordata; class Actinopteri; order Cichliformes; family Cichlidae; genus Oreochromis; species Oreochromis mossambicus. The sequence continues at coordinate 33,835 of CAKLIZ010001000.1, read as the reverse complement.
AGAGAGAGAGAGAGAGAGAGAGATAGATAGATATATATGTACAAGAAGGCATCGGTGGGCAAGAGACGAAAACAGGGCGTTGTTGGAATGCTACTACGCAAGTAACCCTGGCGGAAGGGGTTACATGAATAGGATGAGGGACCTATGGATTCTTCGATACCCAACATCCACAATGACGGCGAAACAACTAGTAGCTCAGTGTTCCAACAATCGAAAGAAGGGACTGCTCTCACAGCTAGAGATTGACGAGGTACAACATAAATGCTACGGCAAGGAGGAGTCAGGACGCCAGGTCAGGGGGGAGATATCATCACCCCCACCCGAGATTGGGTACAAAGCCCCAAGTGCGATAGGAGAAGGATCGTTGAGTGCGAGAGGAACTGACCTGAAAGATAGGATCATGGCCAAGCTTGAAACCTGGATCCCCCGTAGCCGGTTACCAAGATTACGTGAAGTACCCTCAGAAGGTCTGCTAGACGATGTTAATGCAGCACTACGGATGATACCTACAACCACGATTACCGACACTAACAAGCTGATCTACACTACGGCAGCAGTGATCAGTGAGATGCTTGGCTACAAGTTGAACAGCCACAAGGGGCAGTACCCTCCATGGAGAAGGAGGCTAGAGGGCAAGATCAAAGTAGCACGGAGGGAGGTTAGCCAACTAACGGAGTTGCAGAAAGGCGCGACAAAGAAGGTGCATAAGAAATACAGCAAGCTGTCCATACCTGAGGCCTTGGAAACTGCCAAGCAAAGACTCACAGCCTTGGCCAGCCGCTTGAGGAGGTACACCAGAGAGATAGAAGGCAGGAGAATAAACCAGCTGTTCTCCACTGAACCAGCCAAAGTGTACTCTCAGTGGCAAGGGAACAATAACAGAACAGCACCACCAAGGCTGGAGACGGAGCAATACTGGAAGAGCATATGGGAGAAAGACACAACCCATAACGGCAATGCTCAGTGGCTAGTGGATCTGAGGGCAGACCATAGCGACCTCCCTGAACAGGGTCCAGTAACCATCACAGTGGCAGATATCTAAGAAAGGGTCTCCAGTATGAAGAGTTGGACAGCACCAGGGCCCGACATGGTTCACGCCTACTGGCTGAAGAAGCTGACTGCACTCCACGAGCATCTGGCAGCACAAATGAACCAGCTGCTAGTTAACGAGAGACACCAAGAATGGCTAACCGAAGGTCGGATGGTCCTGATCCCCAAGGACCCCAAGAAGGGAGCGGTCCCATCCAACTACCGACCAATTACCTGCCTCAGTACTACATGGAAGCTCCTGTCAGGCATCATATCGGCTAAGATGAACAGGCACATGGGTCAATACATGAGTGGGACACAGAAAGGGATTGGCAAGAATACCAGAGGCGCAAAACACCAGCTACTGGTAGACAGAACAGTCAGCCGAGACTGCAAGACCAGACTGACCAACCTGTGCACAGCCTGGATTGATTACAAGAAGGCCTATGACTCAATGCCCCACAGCTGGATACTGGAATGCCTAGAATTGTACAAGATCAACAGGACCCTAAGAGCCTTCATCAGGAACTCAATGGGGATGTGGCATACAACACTAGAGGCCAACTCCAAGCCCATAGCACAAGTCACCATCAAGTGCGGGATCTACCAAGGAGATGCTCTGTCCCCACTGCTGTTCTGCATAGGCCTGAACCCCCTCAGTGAGATCATTAACAAGACTGGCTACGGATACCGACTACGGAACGGAGCGGTTGTCAGCCACCTCCTGTACATGGATGACATCAAGCTGTATGCCAAGAGTGAACGAGACATCGATTCACTGATACACACTACCAGGATATACAGCAGTGTTGGGTAAGTTACTTTAAATTAGTAACTTAGTTACATTACTAGTTACTTCTCTAAAAAAGTAACTCAGTTACTTCAAGTTACTCGTTACTTTCAAAGTAACTAGTTACTAGGGAAAGTAACTTTGGTTTTACTCAGAATTCTCTTGTTAATGTGTTGCTTCCGTAACTGGATACCCAGCAAGATTGCCAGTCTTCTAGCTTGCTTACTTGCCACAAGTGCACTGTGCCACCTACCAACAGAAAGGAAAAAATAATGTGCACATTTCCACGAGAGAATTCCCACGCCTGGACCGTCGTTGATCGCCGCCATGATTCTAGCCTGCTTTTTACATCCAACACAAAAACTGCAGTCGTGGTGCTTTTGATTGTACTCAGAACTTGGAAATTCTGCCTTCTGAATAGGAAGATATAGGTAACACCAGACTGCAGATGAGCTGCATACAGAGCTGGACTGGGACAAAAAAATCGTCCCGGGCATTTTGACTAGAGACCGGCCCACCATTATAGGAAAAATCATAAAGCCTTTGAATGAAAATAAACACTGTTGTGACAGTGATGTACACTGTTCTGATGGTATATATGTATCAATCTATCAATTGTTTGTTGTAAGACTCAGATAATTATTTTTTTAAAAGCGAGACATTTTAAATGAGAATAAGAAAGAAAAGTATTTCCTTGTCCCCCCCTTTCCCTGTTAATGCCCCACATGGACTGCTGGCAACACTTTGCTAGATCCGCCCCTGCACAGTTACCAGCTGTTAGCTACACAGAAAAGGATGCTGGTGTTATTTGTCTCTCAGAAACAGTTCATAACTTCCCTTCAACTCATTCATGTGGCCTAAAAGGTAAACCTGTTTCTACATCACCTGTTCAGCTCTGATGATTCAGTAAGGACATCTCCTGGTTTCATCTGCATGTTTCCCTCTCACCAGATAACCAAACCGATATCATGACCAGCAGCTTTACAGCTGTGGCTCCAGCAAACATCAGCTGATACTAGAAATTAATATTAAATAAATTCTAACAACAGCTGATCAAGCTTAAACGTGCTGCTGTTGTTTAACGCGACATCCGCTGGTTTCCTCTTTCTGGCGCAAAGTGGGCGATAAAAAAACAAGAGAGAAAAGCCGATCAGCTGATCATTGATCAGTTTCGTGATTGAAGTAGAAACGGGAGAGAATGAGAGAAGAAGAGGCAGCTGTGCAGCTTCAGCTTTGTGTCTTTTTCATTGTAGCTGAAGTCCGGGACAAACTGTGTTCCTTTTCACCTCAGTACGAAACGCGTAATATTTTCTCTGAATACCAGACGATTCTGTTTTTTACGGGACGGTTGGCAACTCTAATAATTAACCGTATGAACAAAATAAAGTTCAACATCAGTAACATAGCACCCACACAGCTGTATAGAAACTCCGTCATGCTAGCTAGCACGCAGTATGAAAATGTCAGCATACTGAAAATAAACTCCACCTAAACTTGGTTTATATCTGACTCAGATAGACTGCAGGTCATAACTTCTTACCTGAAGTTCAGTTCACCTGACACGCGGACCGGCGGCCGCTTCGGGTCTCTCCTCTTGCCTCCCTTTTCCTTCATCCACCTGCTGGCCTCCACCACTTGCTAACGTTATTGAATCTGTGGAAGCTCCGCGATATCCACCACACGAAGTAACGAGTAACGAGCCTATCTAAATCCCAGTAACGAGTAACGCGTTCCTGGTTTTGGCATAATAACTAGTTACCGTGCTCGTTACCACAATAATAACGTAGTTACAGTAACGCGTTACTTAATAACGCGTTAGTCCCAACACTGATATACAGCAATGACATTGGAATGTCATTCGGACTGGAGAAGTGTAGTCGGATGGTAACAAAGAGAGGGAAGATAGTCAGAACTGAGGGGACTGAACTACCAGAAGGCAGCATTGCAGAGATAGAGGACAGTTACAAGTACCTGGGGATCCCGCAAGCGAATGGGAACCATGAAGAGGCCGCTAGGAAAGCTGCAACCACCAAGTACCTGCAGAGGGTCAGGCAAGTCCTGAGGAGTCAGTTGAATGGTAAGAACAAGATCCGGGCCATCAACACCTACGCCCTGCCCGTGATCAGGTACCCTGCTGGGGTAATAGGCTGGCCAAAGGAGGAGATAGAAGCCACTGACATAAAGACAAGAAAGCTCCTGACCATGCATGGAGGGTTTCACCCCAAGTCCAGCACCCTGAGGCTGTACGCTAAGCGGAAGGAAGGGGACCGGGGACTGGTGAGTGTCAGCACCACAGTCCAGGATGAGACAAGAAACATCCACGAATACATCACGAAGATGGCCCCAGCTGACCGAGTGCTCAGTGAATACCTCAGGCAGCAGAAACCCAAGAAAGAGGAGGAAGGCGAGGAACCATCATGGAAGGACAGGCCCCTGCACGGTATGTACCACCGGCAGATAGCGGAGGTGGCTGATATCCAGAAATCCTACCAGTGGCTGGACAAAGCTGGCCTGAAAGACAGCACAGAGGCACTAATCATGGCAGCACAAGAACAAGCTCTGAGTACAAGATCCATAGAGGCTGGGGTCTATCACACCAGGCAAGACCCCAGGTGCAGGCTGTGTAAAGATGCCCCAGAGACAATCCAGCACATAACAGCAGGGTGCAAGATGCTAGCAGGCAAGGCATACATGGAACGCCATAACCAAGTGGCCGGCATAGTGTACAGGAACATCTGTGCCGAGTATAACCTGGAAGTCCCGAGGTCAAAATGGAAGATGCCCCCAAGGGTGATGGAGAATGACCGAGCTAAGATCCTGTGGGACTTCCAGATGCAGACGGACAAAATGGTGGTGGCTAACCAACCGGACATAGTGGTGGTAGACAAACAGAAGAAGACGGCTGTAGTGATCGATGTAGCGGTTCCGAATGACAGCAATATCAGGAAGAAGGAACACGAGAAGCTGGAGAAATACCAAGGGCTCAGAGAAGAGCTCGAGAGGATGTGGAGGGTGAAGGTAACGGTGGTCCCCATGGTAATCGGAGCACTAGGTGTGGTGACTCCCAAGCTAGGTGAGTGGCTCCAGCAGATCCCGGGAACAACATCGGAGATCTCTGTCCAGAAGAGCGCAGTCCTGGGAACAACTAAGATACTGCGCAGGACCCTCAAGCTCCCAGGCCTCTGGTAGAGGACCTGAGCTTGAAGGATAAACCGCCCGCAGGGGCGCGCTGGGTGTTTTGTTTTTTTTTGTATATT
>CAKLIZ010001000.1:0-11111 GCA_922035795.1 Oreochromis mossambicus | reverse complement strand
ACAAAATACTCATTTGCCTAATAATTCTGCACTCCCTGTAGAAATGTGAAGCTCTTTAGCGATTATGACAGGATGCTTGGAATCTTCTGACATGACAGCCCTACTGAGACGTTCGCCAACCCGCAGCACATCATCCTCCAAAACAGGATTCAACTTATATATGTGGCTGCTTCGTTTCACAGACTCTCCCCTTTGGAGACAAGAAATTTCTTCGGCATATCTCTTCCTCTGACAGAACTTAATTATTTGCATCTCAGCATCCTCAATCTCTCCCAATGAAAGAAAGCCATCCCAGAACTCAACCTTATGTCGAGCATCTTCAGACTGAATTGTATCAGATGCAGACTGGAAATGTATCTTCCTGCGATGCAATAGCAATGTCTTGAACCTCAAAATCCAACCCATCACCCTGATGAGACGAGTCCAGGATGAGGCACGATGGATTAAAAGGGTCAGAGGATGATCATCATCGTGTACTTGTGAGACGTTGATGGCAGCAGACACCTTAACTTCAGGATCTTCATGTGAAAGTTCTTGCAAGTTTTCTGGGTTCACAGGCCAATTGTTCTCTGGCTGTGTAAGAAATGCAGGACCAGATATCCATTCAGTGTCACGTAAAAAGGTCTCTGCCTTCATACCTCTGGAGGCAAGATCCGCAGGGTTATGCGTGGTGTTCACATGCATGTTTACATGCAAGTTTACACAGCTACATTCTCGCCTGAAAATATCTGAAAACTTTATTTTGTGACCCAGAAAGAGTAATAAAAGTAATATTAAAACTAAGTAGCTGCCGCCATTGTTGGAAACTGGAATTGGCTGAGCAGCGCTATGAATTCTGGGATATGGTGGGCCACGAAGGATACACCCAACCCATCCTTCAAATCTGAGGAAAAGGCGGATGCATTTGTTGGCCACATTTGGAGAAGTCTTTGAGTTTGGACAGCCTTTGTCGCGTCGCTGTGACGTAATCGGCCTACAAATGCGTCCCCTGAATTTGGACACAGCTATGATACCGGAGACTGCTTCTTCTTCTTCTTCGGCGTTTAACGGCAGCTGGCATCCTTGTAGATGCAGTGCTGCCATCTTCTGTTTCAGTCTGTTATTACACTCTTAAATCCTACTATTTATTCCTGCATCTTTTAGGATCTTACAAAGCTTCAAACGACGCGTCGACTATTAAATTAGTCATTGACGATCATAATCGTGACCAATGTTCCCTCTAAGCTGCGCGCGTGCGCAATTGCGCACTGCTGGCACGGTCTCTGCGCACAAAAAATCTGCGTCGCGCACAAAAAAATCTAACCTGAATTAAAATTAAAATTAATACTTTAACAATTCTGTTTTGCAGTGTTAGTCAGTAAGTGACTGGCTGCTCCCGTATGGGATTAGAATGATGCCACCTTATCCCATAGTCCAGCCAATCACTCGATTTACATTCGTATATACGCAGCTAATCAACGTCGTTGACAGGCTATGACAGCGTCCTTATGTGCCGACACTGGTGTTTTGGCTAGCAAAGCGGCGTGACTCATGTGGAGTGAAGCCACGTTAATGACAACGTGTACAACCACTGGAGATGTGAGCAGGACAGACGGAACAATTGACGGAAAAAGTGTGGACTTTATACCAGTTTTTAAATTGTGTTGATAGGCCACGTAAAACCAGAGTTATGATAAAAATATATACATGTTCGGTTATCTTCCTGAATACTATCGTTGTTTATATTTACTGCGGGAAGAAACGGTAAAAACAGCGTTTTATAAGGAAAACGCTCGAAAGCAGTCTCCGCCTGTGAGCAAAAACAAAAAAACAAAAAAAACCCCCACCCTTTCCTATTGGTGGAAAAATGTACCATGTCGACCAATCAAAAAATGATATGGCAACGTGGCATTTGGTTGTTAAGAAATGGGGGGAAGTTTTAGGAGTGACGGCGGTGCTTTGATATGTGAGAGATTTGCGACGTTTAGCGCAAATCTTGTGTAGTTAGTGTGTAGTTAGTGTGTAGTGTAGTCAATAGTTGTGTTGTGTGTTTCAGAACAATGAGGCGGCTGCTGAATGTTACAGGTGTTACAGCAGTGATACATCTCCTGTTGTCAGGCCTGCAGGTATCAGGATGTTGTTCTCCTTTATCTCATAGTGGACAGAAATTATTTTTTGGAGTGGCACAAATAATTTGTGTGGCATCAAATTTGATGAAGAACAGCTGATTGTTCTGTTAATATTTTGAAATGTTTGTTTAAAAAACACCTTGGCTGCATTTTTAGGTAAACAGCTGCAAAAAAGCTGTTTGCAAAACTCAGTAGCTTTTTTGAAGAAGTAACTATATAATTAATGACCCATCATTGGTCATTATATACTGTATTTTGCAGACAGAGAGTTACAGGACTCTCTCCCAGACCACAGACTCATAATACAAGTCAGAGCTTTATAAAAAATAAATAAATAAATAAATAAGTTGTGTTTTCGAAATTGGAGTTCAAGTTATTTTATAAATAGTGTTAACATACTACACAGGTCATGAACTAGATTTTTTAAATTTTCATTGTAAGTGGGCTAAAGCAGTTTATTAAAAGTAGTCTAACATAAATGTAAATGCTGTAATTTGATTATTTTAATAAACCATGTAACTTGGATGGATTCGATGCTGGCGTGACCACAGTGCACACGTCTGATGTCGCTCACAGTGGTCCAAGGGACGCTCAGGGAGTTTGTGCGTTCGCTCAGACACATGAAAAATTAGAGGGAACATTGATCGTGACTAGTCGACGAATTGTGGCAGCCCTACTTCATATACGGTTATGTTAGCTCTATTGTATTATGTCTGAATATGTCATTTATTTATTCACCTTATTTATCATTTATTTGTATTATATATTTCCTTTGTAGAAAACCACACACACACACACCTGTGACTACAGCCACAGGAATTGAGTTGTGAGAATTGTGCCTCAAACCAAACCTCAATCTCCTTACTCTATACACTGGGACAATTTGGTCTTAAGTGGTGTTCTGTCCGACACACCGGGGTGACCGTAGTGCTAAAGAGTGACTCCCTATCCCTGATATCGCCACTACAGTAAAAATGTTCTCTGATAACACTCAGGCTACGTTCACACTGCAGGTCTTAATGCTCAATTCCGATTTTTTGATCAAATCCATTTTTTTTTGTCTGGTTGTTCACACTACAAATAAAATGTGACAACAAACGCGCTCTAGTCTGAACGGTTCACGGCCCTCAAAGCGGCCCGAATCCGTGCAGAGGTATACATGGACACGGAGTTGGAACCAGGAGTGGTGGGATTGGGATGTGAGAGAAAACCTCAGTTTCTGTCCATCGACTCGCTCCGTCTCCAGTTTCCGCTGCCATGCTTTCTCGTTTGTCTTCTCCGGCGCTGATAATTGGCGTCTGTCTTGTGTCAGTGACATAAAAGACAGATTTAATGCAACATGACCATTCAAACAGCAGTCACTTTCTAAAACATCTGATATGTATCGGATTCAGTACCACATACGAAAGTGACACAGATCGGATTTGAAAATATCGGATTTGTGCTGTTCACACTGTCATACCATGATCGGATATGGGTCGCATAGGGTCAAAGTCGGATTTGATGCGCTTTCGCCTGCAGTGTGAACGTAGCCTATTACACCTGATGATTTGCCAGACCATTGGTTGATATTGACAAGGTGGAGAAAAAAAGCTGTTTCAAGGTCCCACTATTTAATGTGTGTGTGTGTGTGTGTGTGTGTGTGTGCGCGCAGTATATTCACTTTTAGATATTCACCACAGTATATTTAAGAGATTAGATAAACCTTTAGTTCCACACGTGGGAAATTGTTTGGTCACGGCAGAAAGTACTAGTTTAAGAACAGTAAAAGTTCAGATAAACACAACAGAATAGGATAAGATCAAATATAATAACATACTATACAACAGTAGATCTCTATCATTACTGACTAAATCGCATCAAGTTTAAGGTTTGAAAAATAACATAAGAGATGCAGTGACGATTAGGGATGGGTATGGTTTAGGTTTTATCCGATACCAGTACCAAACCGGTACTTTTGAAACATTGCCGGTGCTTAAACGGTGCTCGAACCGGTGCTTAAAGAATGGAGAACACAAAATTGGTCCAAAAACCTCTCATTTTCAGCTGTTTTTTTAAAAAGATAACAATGTTTGCCTTTTCTGCAGCTATAGGGCATATATGGTATCACTCTTGGCCAGTGTTGGTCAAGTTACTTGAAAAAAGTAATCAGTAACTAATTACTGATTACTTCCCCCCAAAAGTAATCCCGTTCCTTTACTGATTACTTATTTTCAAAAGTAATTAATTACTTAGTTACTTAGTAACTTAGTTACTTTTTAAAACACGATTTACAACCTGAATAGGTGATAAAGCGATAGATCTTTCAGCCCAATTCTACTTTTTCGGCATAATCCATCATACAAAATGTAATCAAATGGAAAAGTCTCTTTTTAAAATTTGTTTATTAGTTTTAGTCTTTTAACTTTATGCATCAAGCAAAAATTAAATTATATGCAACATTCTCTGACTGGAAGAAATTTGTTTAACATTTAAACCTATTTTCTGCACATTCCAGCACATAAAATAAAATATTTTTTTGTGTGTTTACACTCACTCTTTCAAATAGATGCAAGTAAAACACAGCAGAAAATAAATAAAGTCAAAGACTAGTTGCTCTATTTTCACCTGTGAAGCAGGACTTGGGTAGGCAGAGGTTTACCCTGGTGCAGGTGTGCCGCAGCGATCAGTTGAAGACTCCGCGAGTTTCTCTGTGAATTTCCCATTACAGTCGTAGCGCACTCGGTGCTTGCTTGGACGTTTAGGGCTTTTTTTCGCTGTAAAAAGAAGTTTTCTTCCCACGCACAACGGACACTAATGTTTTTTTTCACTTTTTATGGAATCAAACTCAAAGTAAGGTCAGTACTTCCACGCTTTAAATGCTGCATGCTATACTCTCTCCCGAACTTGATATATGTTGATCTGCAGACAGCTGTTGTCACGAACGTCGCACTCGCTTACGTCACTGTCATGAGACATTCTCGCAAAAAACTCACGGTTTTAGTAACGCAGTAACGCAGCGTTCCTACGGAAAGTAACGGTAATCTAATTACCGTTTTTGCAATGGTAATCCCTTACATTACTCGTTACTTGAAAAAAGTAATCGGATTACAGTAACACGTCATCTCTGCTCTTGGCTGGAAGCAGTGCTTAATCAATGGAAAAAACACAAACTTTGTCCAAAAACCTCTCATGTTTAACTGTTTAACTGTTCCACTTTTTCTTTGGTCATTTTAGCTTTTTTGGCCAGGGTAAAGGGAGCATCTGCCACCAAACAAGAAGACAGCCGCATGTAACTACGACGGTAGTTACAAGAATTAAAGACAATTAAAGTCAATCAATTACAGAGATCGTAAAAGTCAGCTGTGCTAGTAGGGCATGACAGTTACTCTGTCGCCTGCCACAGTAAAATTCATGGGTTGCATCATCAAAGGGATCTTATTGTTGAAAGTTATCAGTTAAAAGAACAGTACAAAAATGTTCACAGCACTAGACATAGCATGGAGCACAGTGTTGTTATCTGTTGAGACCAAGGTTGAACTTTATCCACAATTCCAAAAGTTACATTTAATGCAAGCTTCAAATCAATGGTGAAGCATGGTGGTGGCAGCATTATGTTTTGTGGTTGCTTTTCTTTATCTGGAACTGGAGCTTTAGTCAAGGTGGAGGCAATTATGAGCGCTTCAAAATACAAGCCTCTTTTGGCCCAAAACAATCAGGCATCTGCTAGAAAGTTAAAGATGACTCTCACCTTTTAACATGACAGTGTTGTCAAGCATACATCCAAATCAACATCGCTTCACCAAAAGATAATAAAGTGTTGGCTGGAGCCCAGACCTAAATCCAAATCTGTGGAGAGATCTGAAGACGGTTGTGAACAAGAGATTCCCTTATAATCTGACAGTGCGTAAATATTGCAGAGTCAAGATGTGCTGATAGACTCGTGCCAAGAAGACTAGATGCTGTGATTAAATCAGAAGGTGCTTCAACAAAGGAACCATGCAACCATCTTTTTTCCATAACAGATTTGTTTGTTTTTCATTTGAATGCTAGAGGTTAAAGGTCACATTAAAAATATTGAAAGTTTTCAAATGGTTTAATGTAGTCTTATTTTTTAACATCACACACTTGGCATTTTAGCACATGTGTACTTTTTATATCCACTGTACATGCTAATATTATGGTCATCCTATTCATGATAGTAAAGGCTAACAGTTGATAATTAGCACAAGGCTGAAGTGACTATGAAGATTACTAAACATTGTTGCGATGGTTACTTTAAGAGAGTCAGGAAAATGGTTGTTAGTCAACTTGTGAACAAACACAATCAATTTCCCCTAACTACAGAACACATCAAACTTTAAGCATACCTCACAACCATAAGTATGTGATTTAATTAACTGCTAAAACAGCTCTGTGAAGGTTTTCTCAAACAAAGAGGAAATGGTGATTGTTGGAGACCTTTTTTTTTTTCAGCCATGGATCCATATTTGTGTTTGTGGCAGAGTGTGTGTTCACATTGTGATCAAGAAACATATGAGCAGGAATATGTCAGAGCTTAGAGATGTATTTTAGGTGGAATAAAATATCTAGATTTTATTTGGTCCAAAAGTTCAGCTTACATGAATTGGATATCAAGTGTGTTGCAACTTTAGCATTGCTGTCACTGAGCAACAAACATCAAAAACAGCCCAGATTAGACCCAAGTACTCTTTTTTTACAATTATTAACTTTGTTTTGCATGTAAAACCACAGCAGCAACATCCTGTTGTTGACTGTAGTCAGTCTGATATAGGTGAGACTTCTCACCACGCTTCGGGTTTGGCTAATAATAGTGTTCATGTTGTTAGAGCATGTTTGCTTCGTGCTCTGTGGTGAAGGGTGACAAGCCTGTTTTAACTGAAGATGGCAGCTTTGTGGTCGTCCACATCTTTTACACAGAAACTCCCCCCAGTTCTTTGTATGCAGGCGCTATTTCACTTCTAAGGTGTTAAGATGAGGAAAAAAACTGTGAAAAGCTGCTGCAGTTTATAAAATGTTTCACCAATTTTTTTTTGCAATGCTGCATAAAAAAAACTAATTAAATATTTTTCCATTGCTGCTGGGCCATCTCAACACATCATAACTTCTCCTTCATTTTATCTTCAAATTGGTTCTTATCATCAAAATTAATCAGGAACTGAAGTTTGGGACAGATAAATAAAAAATGGAGCTGTCCTGTAAAGTAAAATATCTATACACACACTAATAAAAAAAACCCTGTTTTTCTCATTGTAAATGATGATGGTAGAAATGTTCTAAAGGTTTGCTTTGTGATGAAATGATCCTGTGGTGTAAAGACTGCTGCAGTTGTACCTGCAGTGTGTTTTAATGTGTTTTATTGTGTTTTATTGTGCAGACAGTGATCCAGCTGCTGTCTACTCAGCAGTGAGAACTGAAGACGTCAGTTGTGGACAAATAATCATCAGATCAAAGAAGACCAGAGGTACAGCTGCTCATTAACTTTGACTTTGGATAGAGACAAGCTAGCTGCTCACCCTGTTTACAGCCGTTATGCTAAACTAACATGATGTTTGTCTTATGCTAGCTTAACTTAGCATAATCAAAGAAATACAAGACAAACTCAGAGTCAGGAAAAACTAGGGAGGCAAAATACTGAAAATCATTAAGAAAAATAAAATAAAATGATAATTAATAAAAGCTAATAGCATAATTAAAGGAGGCAGACTGCTCTCAATTCTGTTTCACAGACACAGAAGTCCCAAACACTTACCAAAAATCCTATCTGCGAGAAAACGTTTGGGTTACATACGTGGACAAAATTGTTTGTACCCTTCGGTTAATGAAAGAAAAACTCACAGTGGACACAGAAATAACTTTAAACTGACAAAAGCAAATTCAAGTCAAAATAAATTCTCTAAATGTTTATTTAGAGAAGCCAGGCAAAAATTTACCTTCATACTATTTGTCTGATTGTCTGTTTACAACCTAAAACACAGACACTAGGATAGATTATGTGATATACTTTTCTGACTTTCTGACTGACATCTTAAGAAGCAGTTAAAGCGTGAGCAGTATGGAAGTACTGGGAGTTGTATCTGAGCTGGTTCCCAGTAAAGTCTGAACTGGGACTGTGTGTGATGCAGAGAGGTGGAGATTGTAATCATGTTTCCTGTTGTGTGAACTGTGTGTGTTTGTGTTCAGACGCAATCGGGTGGGACTCGATTAAAAAAAAAAATCAAATTCATTAGAGGCTTTGTAACTAATTAAATTTGATTAATCGCATTTAATGGACAAGAAAATATGCCCCAAAGGGCAACTGTTTTTTTATTTTAGGGGTTTTAGTGGGCAATGTACATGAATATTGTAAACTCAAGCTCTTTTAATTTATGGTTAAAAAAAAGTATTTAAACTGCATTTCAGTTCAAAACAGAAAAATAATATCCCTGGCCAAAATTCGGCAGATTTAAAAATAGAGTTATTTTAAGTACTTTAGGTACATTTTCAAAATGGTATTGCCTTTAAATAATAATAATAAAAATTTCATAATAAAGTGCAGTTTTTCTTCTTAAAAAAATAAGGCAGAAACATAAAAGGTTATTTGACCAGCTTCACCTTTAAACTCAGAGTAACCTTAGCCTAATGTACAAAATAATGTTGGCTAAACCAGTGCAATCATCAAACATTTTAGTGAAAAAAAAACCAAACACACTGGAATCACAATACCGCTATGCTTATTTACTGTCTGTCTCTTTCAGCCAGTTACTTAGACAAACTAACCCGTTCTCTCTTTTTGGTTACTGTGTGACATGCAAGTGAGAACTGTCTCTCACATGGGACAGAAGTGGCAGGACTAATCAAATACTTGCGAGCCAGGACATACAGCTGTGGCTGGGCCCCTGCTTGACTGGACCACCACTGCAGCGGGCATACTGTCTCACTGATGGTGGATTCTGCTCTGTACAAACTGAGTGCCTCGTTACACAGGGCTTCCTCATCTGAATCAGAGTCTGAAGACAAGGAAGAGAGGAGGAGGCTCGCTCTTCCTTTGTAAGACACTTTAAATCCTTAAAGCGTGGGTCAAGCACACCAGCTATCTTGAGCCACTGATGGTTGAGTGTAGCTACACGTTAGTATAGGTCCTTTGTGAAGGCAGTCTTAAATATCAATAATGTAGTTTGAGTCATCATCGGAGACCTCCATGGTGTGATGCACAGTGTTCATGAAATGCTGGGTTTATCCACTTCTGGGGCGGGCCTACTGTGGAGTTCTGAAGATTTCCCTGTGAGGGAGCTGCTGGTGAAGATCATGAGTCCTGCTTGATCAATGCGATGAGCTTCAGTCTTCCTGGTGTTTCTGAAATGATGCCTCTATCAGTGGGTCAACAGAACATCTGGCACAGGACAGCTGTGATGAAAGAAAGGGAAGAGGTTTCTCCAAACCTCTGGACCCAGGAAACCCAGCTTGGTCCTGATGGTCTCCCTCAATAGTTTCTCCACAAGGCGGATGTAGCTGTTGATAATTATTTGGACTCTATTATGAAATAAAAAGAACAAATTACACTACTATAAAACCTTCTGCTGCTGTTTCTATTTAAAGTTTCCATGTTAGTAGGCTGTAGTGTCCTCTGTGAGTGTAATGGATATAAAACTGTTTAAATCTTCAGTTTTATATCATCCTCAGTCTTAAATGATAAAATCTCAAAGGACAGCATTACATTTTTTATATTAACAGTAACTCTGGGCCTCTGCGGAGTGAGCAGCTGATCTTATCGCTGTCTGAAAATGGATAACAAAAACTAAGGAGTGCTGAATCATTCAATAATACAGACTATTAGAGTAACAGGTGTGTAGCATCGCTAACTAGCTAGCAACAAGCCTCCAACATAGTGCATATGCTAGCGGCTAATCTAGCTAACGAATTAATAACAGAGTGATTTTAGATGGTGTAGACATAAGATGTGTTTTTAATAACAGTGATGTGGTTGTATTTACCTTTATTGAATGAGCCATCAGGCGGTAAACCCATCAGCAAATACGTCAATGTAAAAAGTGTAGGGGGGCGTGTTCACGGTTATGTCCAGAGGGTGTGTGGGCGGGAGCGTTACGCAGTTGCTCAAGGTCAAGTCACTACTGCGCTCCAAAAGTGCAACCTGGCAGCTCCTATAGAGATTGAAAATGTGACGTCATTCAGGGGTAAACCCGCAAAGGATTCTGAGAACTCGTGGCAAGAAGTAATAGCGCACGCAGGCTTTCAATTGAAATCAGTCACACAGAGTGTTGAGTAATTGCATATGAGAGGATGAGGGTGGGAATGGATGTTTGTATCTGTGTGTGCCTGTATGTCTGTGTCTATATGTCAGGTCGGGTATCAGACGCCACCTCTCTGGGGACATCTCAGGCCCTCCAAGGTATGGAGGCCTATCTCCCCCCCACCACTCCCCCTGCCACTGGCAGACGCCCTAAGACATCAGTGCGTTGGTGGTTCTTTGTGTCCAGGGATGGGCGTCCAGGTACACACCAGCTCACTCCTTGGTGGCTCCTTGTCGGGGCCTGGAGCCTGGGGCCCGCTCAGGCCACTTCGGGGGTGGGGTGCCCTCGGCCTCTCGGCCTGGGGCTCAGTCACTCTGGCACAGCTGGCTGCCGGCAGAGCTCACGGGCACGTCACTGCAACCCCCCCTGGCTTCTGCTCCGTGGCTGCTGAGTGACCCCTCATCTGGGACTCTCCTCAGCTCTTTCTGGGATAGTGACGCAGCTGCCCCTCTGTTGGTCTTCCTTGGTCTCTTGTGTTCTGGGGGCCTCTGGATGTCTGGAGCCTTGATCTCCTCCATACCTGCTTCATGCCCTCACTGTAAACCCGAATGTTCAAAGTAATTAAATAGATTAAGTAGTGTATACTCAAAGTCTTTTAAAAGTTCTGTTAACTTAAATATGTCAAGTTCGTGTAACATGTTCTTCTTTTTGAGTAAATGAAACTCATAATTTTTGATTGAATTGAACTATTTCTATATTAAGTAAGCATCAC
>CAKLIZ010000999.1:29635-52368 GCA_922035795.1 Oreochromis mossambicus | reverse complement strand
CCATCCATCCATCCATCCATCCATCCATCCATCCATCCATCCATCCACTGACCAATCCACCCATTCATCCACCCATCCATCCATCCACCCACTGACCAATCCATCCATCCATCCATCCATCCACCACCCACCCACCAGCCAATCCGTCCACCCATCTATCCATCAATCCATACATCCATCACCCATTCCGCAGAGGGGACTCCACCCTTCCGTGGCCACTGAGTTGGAGATGCTAATTTTCATTCCAGCATCTTCACACTGAACTGTAAACTGCCCCATAATGAGCTTGAGGCGATAGCCTGTAGCAGAACAGACATCCTGAAGTCACCAAAGTCTCCACCTTCACCTCCATTCATTTACTGCACCAGAATTTCTGTCCATTAAGTTAATTCGTTCATTAGTCTTTTTAGTTATCAAGTTGTAGAGGGCATTCATCTGGATGAACATCTCAGAAGATCAGATTAGGTTTTGGAATAAAAACACCTGAACCAGAGCCAAGTGGGAATCTGAGTTTCACCAGTACTTCATCAGTACTTCATCAGTGCTTCCCCAGTACTTCATCAGTACTTCCTGATACTTCTGTATTGACAAATTGTCCTTTTGGCTAGGCGTTCAGTGCAGAAAACTTTCATATTTTGTTTTGTTTTGTTGAAAAGGGTTGTCCTTCATTTATATTTCAACCTAAACTCTGAAACTCTCACATTAGATCACATCTTCTTAAGATATGACAATGATGTCACCAAACAGGATTTCTATTTTCCTTCTTGTCAGAGCTGGGCTACAGGAGGATGTTTGTGTGACTGCTTTAAATACTCTTAAAATCTTTATGTTCAGTAAATTTGAGCTTGGGATTGAAAACCAGTACTAAATACTAAAAACCATAAAATCTTTTTTTTATTCAGTAAGTTGATTGTAAAGGGTTCTAGTGGACAAACACACAGAGACTTTTCTATAAGATGATTATGTCTCAGGCACAGAAGGACATTAAACTGCATCTGTCTGAATGTGCAGGTATGGTTTCTGCTGCCTCACCAGGTGATGTGGCAAAACATACATGACTGCCTAATGAGCATAGAGCTGGCAGCTGGCCAGCGACCGATGTCAAAACATCTATTTTGTTTCACAGGAAACATGTTTTGGTTTTGTTTTGGTTGTAGTTAATGATCATAACCTTGGCATGCAGGAACTAATCCACAGATCAGATTGCTGTGACACAAGAATCCAGATTAATGTTGGATTAACCTGAAAGCTGAGTCACATCAACACCAACGCTCTGATGACACAGACACCACAGTTTCGTGTAAAACAAAAGCACGACCCTAACCTCCCAGGCCATAACTCTGTGGCTTTTTTTCACTTTTAGATTATAAATTACAATCAACCAACCACTTTATTAGGTATAGCTTTCTAATTAACTGGTTGGAGATCCTTTTTCCTTCAGAGCTGCTTTGACTCTTCATGGTTCAGATTTACAAGCTCAACAGGCACCTGGTGTGGTCTTCTGCTGCTGTAGCCCATCTGCTTCAAGGTTCAGAGATGCTGTTCTGCAGTCCTTGATTGTAACAAGTGTTTATGTGACCTCCTGTTTTCTCTGTTCCAGACCTTCTCTGTAAACTCAGAGATGGTTGGTGGGAAAATCCCAGCAGGTTGGTGGATTCTGAAACAACTACGCTATATTCAAAGTGACTTAGGTCACCTTTCTTCATCATTCTGATGCTCAGTGTGAATGCCAGCAGGTTGTGTTGATCATGCCTAAATACCATGATGGTTGACGATGCATATGCACTAATAACGATCGTATGAACCCAGTGCCGTGGATGATGAGCGTATGCAAACTATACAGAGTCATGGGAGCAGACTTATAAGCAGTTGTTTTGAATGTGAAGTTCAGATGGATGGTAAATGTAAACCTTTAGTTCAGGTTTTTCTTACTAGCATGTGCTGAACATTTAAGCCTGGAACAGTTGCCCACCAAAATAAAAGCATGCTGTGTTTAGTAACGGTTACAGGAGCACTGGATTCATTCTAAACAACAAAGCCTGATTTAAAAATACAGACTGAGCTGATAATCACAGCTCCGAGCTGGTGGCCCGTGAGCGCCTCAGAAAATGTCAGTTTTTGTTGTTCTGAATAAAGTTTCAGCAAATCGAAGCTGCAGAGTGACTCAGAGTCAGTTTCAGGTCAGCGCCCTTTTACTCATGCAGCCAGGTGAGATTGCCACCTGGGCTGTTTGGTCGGTTTCTGAGAGGGAGGGTGAGGTCATGTGACTCTGCTCAGGTGACTCACCTGAGCAGGAAGAGGAGCTGTCAGTGCTCTGTCTCCCTGAGTGTGAATGTTTGTAAGATGTCCATCATGTCGGCGTCTGATTACCAGTATTGTTGTTGTTGTTTCCCTCAGCTCTCACTACCTGGCTGGTGCCACTGCATCTACACCTCGGTGCTGATGTTCCGGCGCAGGAAGAAGAAGCACAGGCTGGAGATCTCGGCGCCACAGGACTTCCAGCACCGCGTCCACACGTCTTTTGACGTCACCTCAGGATGCTACGTGGGGCTGCCACCGCAGTGGCAGAGCGTCATCGACACGCTGAAGAGGCCACGCCCCCTGGTAGACCCCTCCAGGATCACCAATGTTGAACTAGGACCCAAAAAGGTGGGATGGATCATTTCAATAATCTCTCAAGGCTGCTGTAAATGTAATGGACCTGTGTCTGATGATCAGGTACCGACGCCAGCACGATGGTGGATCAGTCGATTGTATCGATCGCGTATTTGCGTGCGCTGGTCCAAGCGGTGCGTCTCATTGAACATCAGAAAGCTGATGAAGAAGCTGATTTATTGATGAGCAGCGACATTAACGACAATCACAGCTTTCTGCGCAGATCAGAACCAATCCCAAGTACCTTCAGGAACTTTCCCAGAGTCTCGGGTCCTTCACAGTGACTGTGCTTCCTCGTCATGGATCACCATGTAAAAACGTCTTTACTGTATCAATACTTCCTCGGGCAGTAGCGGTTTTAGATACGGGCGACACGGGCGGTTGCCCGGGATGGCATCGTGATGGGGGGCGGCATCACGGGCATCGGCAACAAAAAAAAAAAGAAAAAAAAAAGCTCGTACTCATGCTGCCCCGACGGCAGCCAGCGCATATTGGGAATGGCATAGGCACCGATCGGTTTTCTATCGCCCATTTGCGGAGAGTAAGGGCGCCCTCCGTTTGCGAGGTGCGCCTGCTGCTTGCGGCACAGGGAGGAGAGGGCGGGGCGGCGGGGGATTCTCTGGCTGGCTGGAGCAGCATCTAATAACCAACTCGCAAAATAAAACAAAATAAAAACAAAACAACAAACACGAAAACACCAGACATCATGATACAGACTTATAATTTGCACCGATGGTTTTTCGAAATTCTATACGCGAAAAGTGAGCGCGAGAGCCCTCGGTGCGCCTGCTCGCTGCTGAAGTCAAATTAAACTTTATTGTCATCTCCGCTACATACAGTCCAGCATATAGAGAGACGAGACGACGAGGCTCCAGTTACAGCAGTGCAAATAAACGAACAATAAATATAGTAGGGTAAGAAAATACATATACACTTTAGGACTCGGGGTAAAGGGATCAATAACAATTTAAAATTTATAATTTACAGTTTGAGGATGTGTGAGAAGTCTCACACATAACCCGTCGAAAGGGGAGGGGAGCCTGCTTCTTCCAAATAGAGCACATTTCATTCATAATGTTGTAAATCCAAGCCCATTATGTATTCATGATTTGAATCCTGGGTTGTGTGAAATCTCAGAAATGCACCCTAGACAAAGTTAATCTGTGAACTAAGGTGTAGGTCTGTTAGGTTATGTTGTGGTGATCCTCTGGTTGAGGGATGGGTGTTCATACTGGAGTGCAAAATTAAAACCAATGGAAGATGGACAAGAAAAGTTCAAAGCCAATAGGTGCTCAGTTTAGAAAAAAGAGAAAAGAAGAGGAGAAGAAACGAACAAAAGATACAGGTAAGCAGATGTGTCATTGGATAATGGCAGGTCATCGTGAAACAATCAGAATCAGAATACTTTATTAATCCCTAAGGAAACAATGTGGGTTACAGTTGCTCCAAGAAGAAATGGTAAAAATAGTAACAGTAACAGACTAAACTCCAAACAATACATTATGTTACAGATTTTAATATCAATTAGTCATTGTCAATTGTTGATTTGTCCTGTTCTCATTGTATGACGAATTATGATGGCTGTTCGGTAGCCGTTTGCATACTATGCATACTCTCTCTCTCTTCATATGTGTGTGTGGACAACAGTTTTATGTTAATGTACAATCCTTAACATGTTTTGTGTGTGTGTGTGTGTGTGTGTGTGTGTGTGTGTGTGTGGTGGTGGTGGTGGTGGTGGGGGGTGCCAGAGAGAGTGTTCGCCCAGGGCGCCAAACAGGCTAGGACCGCCACTGTCCTCGGGCATCAGTTTAGCTCAGTGGGATGAGCAGGAGACCATATGCCATATGGCTGACAGCGAATGGCATTTAAAACAAAGGAATCTGAATCTTTCAGCTGCACCACAAACACAAACTGTAAATCTGAGAATAAACTTCCTGATTCCTTCTGTCTGCAGCAGCAGTCTGAAACAAGGTGTTTAATCTTTAGTTTAATTTGATTAGTACCAACTCAAAACTCTACAGTACTTGGAGTTTTTTTTCTTCTTTAATATTGTAGCTGTAGTTTATCACCGAGTACTCATGTATTATATACCTGTATCACCCGCAGTTTACGCTAAGCTTACCTGGTAAACTAATAAAACTAATGTAAACATGAAATCGTCAGTCATTGTTTTTGTTCTCTGGTGGATAAAACTTCTTGTTAAAATGATGCTGATGCATACATGTAAACATGAATACATAAACAGGCGAGCAACTGTGTACTCACTCATTTTAAAGGGTTTAAAGGGCAGGCTCACAACATCACCGTCTCATCTGTTTATTTAGTTGATTATTAAACATTGATTTTAAATGGCATTTCATATTTTCAAACCAAAAATACTACTACTGCTGCTACTAGTACTACTACTACTACTACTACTAATAATAATAATAATAATAATGATATGAAAAGTTGAAAAATGCTTCAGCAGATGATTTTGGTAGAAATCATCGTTTTTTATGTATCCAAACAATAATTTTTATTTGTTTTTCTCTTGGCGATCACCTCAGGTATCTTACAGATTTAAGGGTCATGGTATTATTAATATTATTATTATCATTATTATTATTATAATCATTATTATTTGTAATAGTAGTAGTAGTAGTAGTAGTAGTGGCAGCAGCAGCGGTACTAGTAGCTGTAGTATAGTGCTCAGAGTTCAGGATGAGTTCTCTGTCCTGCCACCAAGAGAGTTTCGGATGATGTGAGAGTACCAAGAAGGTGTTTGTGTATCTGGACTGAGGAAAGAGGACGAGGAGACTAGGTGGTGGAATAAGGAAGTACAGAAGGTATTCAAAAGAAGATATTAGCAAAGTAAAAGGGGGAGAGTCAGAGAGATGAAGGAAGTAGGCAGATGTACAGCAAAGAGAAAAAAGAATGGGCTTATAGTGAGCTGTACGTAAGGAGGACAGAGTGAGTAAGAGCAGAAATGTGCTAACGACTGAAGGACAGATGGACAGTTAGTGAGGACCTCAGGAAGTGCAGAAAATTAGTAAGGAGGAAGCGAAGGCAGTGATGAAGAGTGGAAAGGAGGTTGGTCCAAATGACGCACCTGTGCAGGTATGGGGAGGTCTAGGAGAGGGCGGTGGGTGGTGAGAGGATGATGAAAATGAAGAACAAATCTACCGGGTCTGAGAACATGGTGATGTGCAGTACAGAGGGATGAAGCTGATGATACCATGAAGACACAGGAACGAGGTGTCCAAGGTTAAATCGATAGGTGAACAAGCAGCAGTGTGCATTCATGCTGAGGAAGAGCTCTGCACATGTGATGTTTGCTCTGAGAGGGTCGATGAAGAAGGTCAGGAGGAGCTTCACTGAGTCTTTGTAGATCAGGGAAAGCAGATGATTGGCTGCTAAGAGAGGACATGTGGTCCTGTGAGGAAGTCTGTGAGGGTAGTGCAGCGGTGCGGTGGTGCTCTGAGCCGTTGGAGTTACTTTGATTTGTTTTGGTTTCTTCTGCAGACCATCATTCGCGGCAGCTTCATCGGCCATGGAGACTACATCAGTCATGTGATCTCTGAGATGACTCGTCTGTCTGTCAGCAGTTCCAATTCTCTGCGCCGGAGCAGTCCGTCGGCACGGAAACGTGCCCGATCGATGGGCCGGCTGGGAGAACTGGCCGAGGATGAGTCGTACCAGTATGAGGAGCTAAGTCGCCGTGGCGGGAGTGTGAAAAGTGGTGGGAGCTCTACCTACTGGCAGGACCGGATACGACAGGTGCGCAGCGACAGCAGCAGCCCCAAACTGAACGGGGCCCTGCAGAGAGCCAAGTCTACCTGCCAGGTGGATTCCTCGTCTGAAACCACACCCCTTAAACTAGACAAACCTCAGAGGACAGGTGAACCAAGTGGACTGTACGCCCGCAGTGAGGGGGCGGAACTAAGAAATAGGACAGCTTCCTACACTGTGGAGACCGATAGGCACCAGGTGAGGCTAAGACCAGCTGTGGGTCACCTGCCTGACCTGCTGTTCTCATCCAGAGAAAATTCAAGAAGACCGCATTCGTCCTATGACCTCCAGGTGAGACTCAGTGTTTGGATCATTTCCACTATTTTAACAAATTCATTAGAATGAGTCTGCTGAGGACAGACCAAACCATGTGAAGCTACACGGGCTAGCATCAACACATCTTATTAGAACAAGTATAGGAAATGGCTCGATACAAAATGCAGATATATTACCTTAGGATAAATACAGACTATAGAAATGTAAACAGCTAGCCTAGCCTGACTTGAACAGGAAAAAACTGCTAGCACAGAGTAGCATAGAAAGGGGAAACACCTGAAGCTTTAACTCAGTGTCTCTTTTTTTTCTCCATCAGCTGGCCTCACCCTCCTCCCGTCTCCTGCCCCCTCCTAACAGCACCAGCAGTCCCATCATCACAGGTAGAGCTGTATTTCAGAGGCTGCCTCGCCCATCCTCTGCCTTGAATGCTCCTATCAAATCTCCAAACCTAACAACTGAGGACAGCCCCTCCCAGCCCCGCCCTCCCCCAACCGGCTCCCCAGGTCACGCAGTCGCCTCCAACCAGCAGGCGGGGTCCGACGGCGGTCCTCCAAAGGTGACCCATGAGCAGTTCAAGGAGGCACTGCAGATGGTGGTGGACCCTGGCGACCCGAGGATGACTTTGGAGAACTTTGTGAAGATTGGAGAGGGGTCCACAGGCGTGGTTTGCATCGCCCGGGAAAAGTACAGTGGGCGACAGGTGGCTGTGAAGATGATGGACCTCAGGAAGCAGCAACGGCGAGAGCTGCTCTTTAATGAGGTACAGGTGTGGTGAGGTGGGCGAAGATCTACCTGTTTGCAGTTCGACTGATCTTCATTTCATATGTCTCAGGTGGTGATCATGAGGGACTACCGGCACCAGAATGTGGTGGAGATGTACCGTAGCGCTCTAGTGGAGGATGAGCTGTGGGTCATCATGGAGTACCTGCAAGGTGGCGCTCTAACCCACATCGTCAGTGAGACCAGGTGAGCTGGAAGTCTCTCAGGTGTGTCGTCTGGGAGATGTTCTCTGTGTTCATGGGGCGATCGTGGCTCAAGAGTTGGGAGTTCGTCTTGTAATCGGAAGGATGCTGGTTCGAGCCCCGGCTCCGACAGTCTCGGTCGTTGTGTCCTTGGGCAAGACACTTTACCCGTTGCCTACTGTTTGGTGGTCAGAGGGCCCGGTGGCGCCAATGTCCGGCAGCCTTGCCTCTGTCAGTGTGCCTCAGGGCAGCTGTGACTACAATGTAGCTTGCCATCACCAGTGTGTGAATGGGTGGATGACTGAATCCACCCCTTGGTCCATAGGGACTAAGTAAAGCGCTATACAAATACAGGCCATTTACCATGATGTTTCTTTGTGTTTCAGGTTGAACGAGGAGCAGATAGCGACGGTCTGTGAGGGGGTCCTGCAGGCGCTGTCTTACCTGCACTCTCAGGGCGTGATCCACCGAGACATCAAGAGCGACTCCATCCTGCTCACCCTGGATGGGAGGGTAACACCCTTCTTCTTCGTGACAGATCTTTGACATCATTCATTTACAGAACCCTGAAGTCTTTTACTTCTCAAAAATTAAACCTGGATTATCAACTGATACGGAGAATTCACACAAACTTGTGTTTATCACATAATGAGTACCCTAAATCCAAAAATGCCTAATGAGGACCATCTCTATCTTTTTAAAGTTTGACATTGACATTACAGTTTCTAAAATATTATAAATTATAAATACTAAAAAATACTAAAATAATTAAAGACTATTTATAATCTCAAAGACAGACATGTACCAATACATGTCTGTCTTTGTCTGATTGATAAGAGGTTTCTAATAATTTTCATTAGAGTTTGCATGACTGCCAGTACTACTTTACAGTAAAGAAAACAACTCCTGCTGGTCACCAGGATCAGGCATCTTTTTTCCAGATTATTTAGGTTATTAGCTTGTCAAAACTCAAATGCCAACAAACTCAATAAACTGATCTGCAAGGCCAATAAAATGTGTTATCCAAGTTAAAATGGCCATGAAACATTACATTATAAAAGCCAGTCTAAATCATGAAGCCCTGATGTCAACTGTCATTGATGTAACTGTGAAGCTGGATTCAAGCTGGAAGTTAAAATTTTTTAGAACACGTTCAGAGTCTAAGGGTCATTTTTGTGCAGCCCCTGGCTTCAACAATGAGTTTATGTTAAAAACAGTGATATACTGTCCATTTTCACTCTCTGTGTTATCAGCAGTCAGTGGTTCTTTGTTGTTTGGCTAGCTGCAATGAAATAGGAAATCCACTTGTTAGTTGTCAGAGGTTGCAGAACACTTTATTAATAAGGACAGGGTGGAGGAGAACCTGTTTAAGTTACCAGATGGACAATCTGGAGTCCGACACTCGTCTCGTTTCCTCGTCTGGACAGGTGTACCGCGCTGTGCAATCAGCTGGCGTCAGCACAAAACTGCTGACTGATTTTTAGTTTCAGCGTCCTTATTTTCCTCTGAGTTATCAGTTCTGTCACTAGTTAGCTAACATAAACTAATGTGAGTCTATTAGCTGCAACCAACCTAGTGACATCATATTCTGTACTGACAGAAGATAGCGCTAAACACATTCTAAAGTTAAACATGTATACCTTAAATCCAGCTTCACAGATAGTTACATTTGGCAGTATATGAGAGCAGGGCTCAGTGGTGTACATTATACATGTGGTGTTTCATGTCCACTTAAAGGACAGTGCTGGAAAACACCTCCCAGCCAATCCATGATGCACTAGCCAGTCACAGTAGCATCCTCGGTGAGAGACTGAGTTTACCCACAATGCACCACTGAACGACAGAGGTAATCATTCCTGCCTGTGGATATCGCTGTACAACTCCTCCATCTAAAGCACCGTACACAGTCCAATACCTGCACACCTTAAATACCTGCACACCCTCTGCAGAGAAAATAACCGCCAGTATGAGGGACACCTCAACTTGAACTCTATCTATATTTAATTTTGTGTATATTAGAGCTATTTGGTAATATAATATTTTGCATTATTTCATGACCTTTAACTTGTTAGTTTTGTCCTTGCTGTCTTGGAGAAACTGTGACCACATCATTTCCTCTGGGATTAATAAAGTATTCAGATCCTGATAACAGTGACTAATCAAGCCTCAGTCAGATATGACTGAAATACTGCTGAGTATCGGTCACACAAACAGCTGGAAAATGATTCTCAGAGGTTTTCTGTTAGTAAATCTATGAAATTCCTTCTTGGGTCCTGCTGCAGATCAAACTGTCCGACTTTGGTTTCTGCGCTCAGATCAGCAAAGAAGTCCCAAAGAGAAAGTCTCTGGTCGGGACCCCATACTGGATGGCTCCTGAGGTGATCGCCAAAACGCCGTATGGCACCGAGGTAAAGACGAGCACATGAGGGATGTTCCTGCCAAATAATTTAATGAGTCGATTAAACCGGTGGAAAAAAGCTGGATAAGTCTTAGGATAAGTCTTAGAGTTAAACAAAAGTCCAAACCTCAGTTTGAACAAGGTTAAACAAATATCACATTTATATTTACAGCAACTGATACAAACAGTTCTCATTAACCAATCACAGTTTCACATGAAAACTAAAAAAAAAACATCAAATAGTTAAGTTTCCAGGTCTTATTTCAAATTAAAATGGTAAAAAAATGGCCTGTATTTGTATAGCGCTTTACTTAGTCCCTATGGACTCCAAAGCGCTTTACACTACATTCAGTCATCCACCCATTCACACACACAAATTGAAAGCATGCCTTTGAGGTCTGACCATTTCCTGTTTTCAGGTGGACATCTGGTCTCTGGGAATCATGGTGGTGGAGATGGTTGATGGAGAGCCACCGTATTTCAGTGACACACCCATCACTGCAATGAAGAAGCTGCGAGACGAAACAGCGCCAAGCGTCAAGAACGTCCAGCGGGTCAGACACACACACTTAGTTTTATTTTTATATGGAGTGAGGACCCGAGGCCTGAACATCCTTTGAGGACCAACAGACATACATATAAGGGTCCTTCTAAATTTTATCTTTTCATGTAAGTTAAATCTGAAAACACAAAATCAGATTTTTTCTGAACATCAGTTACTAAAATGCTAACATGCTAACCAGCTAGCTGATGGTCGTGGGCCCAAATTAGTTGTAGCATTTGATGATGATATAATCATTCATCCTGACAGTCGCTGATGATGTCACTGTGTTTGTGTCCAGGTGTCTCCCGTGTTGAAGGACTTCCTGGGCTGCATGTTGACCCGCGACACGCTGCAGAGGAGCAGCGCTACCGACCTGCTGGAGCACCCGTTCATGCTGCAGGCTGGCTCAACGCGCTGCCTCGTTCCTCTGGTGGAGCAGCACCGCAAACGCATGTCACTCTGCTGAACACCCGAGACCTATCTGAAGAGGTTCGCCCGAACCCAACCCTGATTCCTCCGAAGACATCTGAGACTCAGCTGGGAGACTCTTATTGTGGCTCGGTTGCGCATCAGCTCATCTCTGCTTGGCCAGACTTGCTGAACAGCTGTTGGTGCTGCTCTGGGGCGAGTGTTTTTAAAATGGAGAATTTAAACTTTAGAACATTTCAGGCTCCTACATGTTTTCAAAGATCCTAGTTTATACAGCATTTCAGTAATTTTACAGCTGACGTCAAACCTTTAAAACACAGATCAATAATAATGATCAGCTCAGAGCTGTGGGTGCAGAACAGCTTCAAACAAACGAGTGAAAACGTTTCGTTTCAGCAGAGCCAGAGATGATCCTCTGGCTTCAAGAAGTTTCTCTCTGTATCAGAGCCAATAAACAACCAATAAATTGATCAATGCTGCCCAGCAGAGATCAGCAGAGGGTCAGCTCTGGATTTAAAGCTCTTCATCGGGAAAATGTTTTACCCCGTGAGGTTGATGATGATGAGCTCTTCCTCCCGTCGATCGGTTTATTTTGAAGCTTTGCGCAGTTTCAATGTGACTTTGCACAAAAGATGCAGATTAAATCTTTTTATTTAACCTTTCTGTCTTTTCCCGTTTGTCTCTTTGTTGAGTCCTATAAATATTTTTATTGAAGCTAAAATGGATCCTGACACAGAGAAAACACCATCACAGCCAAACGTCTGGCTGCTCCCTCACAAAGTCCAAACTTGACCTGTTACTGATGTTAACTCTTTAGGTGGGAAATCTAGATGATTTCTAAATTTAAAACGGGGACATGACATGCGTGTTAATCCAGTTACGTTAAAACATCATAACAAGAATCAAAATGAGAAAATTACAAAGATTGTTGCTTTAATTAAAAAAAACACAAAGTTGGTTTTTTTTAAATAACAGCTCATCACTGTTTTGCTTTGAGTGGTTTAATTCAGCTTTTTTATTACTAAAAACGAAATAAAGTCCAAGATTTGATGCACTGATGACGTTCTCAGAGATGCTGAATCATAATTAAAAGGCCACAGACTATGTGGTAAGTTCTGTACCTAAAACTTAAAATCAGAGTCTTTGGAGTTTAACGTTTTATCACTTTTAGACAAATAAAAGTTAGAAATGTTCAGATTTGATTAAAAGCATCCAAAGTTTATATGCTCAGTGGCTGAAAGCGGTTTTAACTGGCTTCATTTTTCAGCACTGGGTTTTCAGTCGATACTGACTGCGTCTCAAACTGTTTTCATTTTTATTCTTCCTCTTTGAGCTGAAACTGGATTTAAATATCATGAACGCTGCTCAGAGTCTCAGTGTTCCAGTTTCACCTACACACATACATTCAAACAACCTTTGTAAAACATTTAAAGCCCTTGTCTCTTCCTCCAGTGTGAGTTTTGTCCTTTACAACCCTCTGTAGCTCTGAAACAAACTAGGTTTCAGGACCTCACTTTGGGAAAAACAAGTCGGATATGATTCCTGTTGGATTTCCTCTGGTTCAGAAGTTTCAGAAGGATTATTAATCTGTTCATTTTAAAGATCACTGAGGTTCAGAGCAATTCCTTGTGCTGCTGCCAGCCGGCTGTTCATCCTCGTGCTGCAGATAAAAAACTGATTCCAGAGTCTTGGGTTTCTATTTGGAGGCCGAGGAGCCTCGACTGCCACAGATAAAGAGACGCAGACACTCGAGCCCATCACAGCTCGCTTGCATATCACAGATTAACGCGACCCGAGTCCAGAGGTTAAAGCAGCTGAAGGACTTGGGCTCAGTTCATGTTCAGTCACACTGAAGTTGCGTTTCTCAGTTTCACTCTCAGCTCTGATTGCTGCTGTTCAGGAAACACGAAGACTTTTGTAATTATTCGGTGTGTCACACTAACAGCATCGAGGTGATGTTCAGATCTTTAAGCTGCTCTGAATGGACACATAACAGTCCCATCATAATCCCTGCAAAGCATGATGGGAAATGTGGGCTAAGTGGACCTATATGAGCTCAGTTCACTGAAGATTTAAGTTGTGAAGGTTTTTGATATTTTTTATCTGATCAGACTGAACTGATGAGACATCCTGAGACTTTAAATGACTTTAAATGTTAAGTTATTAATTTTGTGCATTTCTGTAATTTTATGTTTCTCATGTATCTCCTCCACGGGTGATGAAATTAAGATGATTAATTTCAAAAGAGTTTGCATGTTTGCATGTTCTCTCTGGGTTTGCGTGGGTTCTCTCAGGTCCTCCCACAGTCCAAACACACGCAGTCTCTAAATTTCCCACAGGTGTGAATGTGAGTGTGAATGGTTGTCCTGTAACAGACTGGCGACCTGTCCAGGGCGTACCCCACCTCTTGCACTAAGACAGCTGGGATAGACTCCAGCCTCCCCGACAGTGGCGGTCCTAGCCTGTTTGGTGCCCTGGGCGAACACTCCCTCCGGTGCCCCCACCCACCCACCCACACACACACACACACACACACACACACACACACACACACACACACACGACATATTATGGATTGTACATTAACATAAAACTTGTTGGAACCATACTGAATTTCACCAGAGAAACACACACATACATGAAGAGAGAGTGTATGCATAGTATGCAAACGACTACCAAACAGCCATTATAATTCGTCATATAATGACAACAGGACAAATCAAGAATTGACACTGACTAATTAATATTGTGCTGAACACACACTCTTTTCTACTCTGGAATATTCTCATCAATCTTCTTAATATTTATTTATAATCCCCTCTGTTAATCCTTGATATTTATAAATTAGTGATCTGTATATATTAGTGCTATTTCTTAAATGTGTAAAATCTGTAACATAATGTATTGTTTGGAGTTTAGTCTGTTACTGTTACTATTTTTCCCATTTCTTCTTGGAGCAACTGTAACCCACATCATTTCCTTAGGGATTAATAAAGTATTCTGATTGTTTCAGGATGACCTGCCATTATCCAATGACACATCTGCTTACCTGTATCTTTTGCTCGTTTCTCCTCCTCTTCTTTTCTCTTTTTTCTAAACTGAGGACCTGATGGCTTTGAACTTTTCTTGTCCATCTTCCTTTGATTATAATTTTGCACTCCAGTATGAACACCCATCCTCCAACCCGAGGATCACCACAACATAACCTAATAGACCTGCACCTTAGTTCATAGATTCACTTTGTCTAAGGTGTATTTCTGGGATTTCACACAACCCAGGATTCAAATCATGAATCCATAATGGGCTTAGATTTATAACATTATGATTATTATTATGCTCTATTTGGAAGCCTCCCTCCCCTTTTGACGGGTTGTGTGTGAGACTTTAAATCATCAAACTGTAAATTATAAATTTTAAATTGTTTTTGATCCCTTTACCCCTGGTCCTAAAGTGTATATGTATTTTCTTACTCTTCTTACATATATTGTTTGTTTACTTGCACTGCTGTAACTGGAGCCTCGTTGTCTCGTCTCTCTAGCGGAGATAACAATAAAGTTTAATTTGACTTCAGCAGCGAGCAGGCACACCGAGGACTCTCGCGCTCACTTTTCTCGTATAGAATTTCGAAAAAAAACATCGGTGCAAATTATAAGCCTATATTATAATGTCTGGTAGTTGGTTTGTTTTTATTTTGTTTTATTTTGCGAGTTGGTTATTAGATGCTGCTCCAGCCAGCCAGAGAATCCCCCGCCGCCCCGCCCTCTCCTCCTTGTGCCGCAAGCAGCAGGCGCACCTCGCAAACGGAGGGCGCCCTTACTCTCCGCAAATGGGCGATAGAAAACCGATCGGCCTATGCCATTCCCAATATGCGCTGGCTGATGTCGGGGCAGCATGAGTACGAGCCTTTTTTTTTTTTCTTTTTTTTTTGCCGATGCCCGTGATGCCGCCCCCCACCACGATGCCGCCCCGGGCAACCGCCCGTGTCGCCCGTATCAAAAACCGCTACTGCTCCCCGAAACCCTGAACTGGAATTAATGGATGGAGGAAAACAGTTAAAAATTCCTGCTTCATTCTGTTGGCACATTAGAGTGGATTTTATATAAATCACATCACAAAAGATGGCAGTAATATCATCAAGTGAACTAATCCATAATTTTTTGTTCTGTATTTTTTTTTAAATTAATTAACATTAAAACAGGAAAATCTGCACACATGTGGAGAGAGTCTGCACCAGCAGTGAAGCACACAAAAACAAGACATGCACACTAACTTACTGTTTTAATATTTGCTATCATCATGTTATTATACATGATATATTAATGCAATATCAATGTTGTGTTAATATATTAACAGACGTTTACAGGATAGCTAAGGATATAATTAAATGTTTGTTAAGTGATTGTGACGTTGGATGTTAAAGGGTGGAGGATATGCAGGATGAGCTCCAGGGAGGATGCAGTCTAAATGCAGACGTGTCGGGACTATCAGCAGCAGATAAGCGGTACAACTTCACTTTTCCTAAAATGGACTCTAACAGCCAAAGGTCCTGAATCTGCCCTCATGGTGCATTCACATGATCAGACAGATTTAGTTCAGCTGTGATCTCCTAATTTGGTCCACAGAGAGTCTTTATAAATATCACCTGCTGTGAGGAGACTGCAGTTCTCCATCAGCTTCAGCAGGAAATCTCTCTCACTTAGTTTGTTCTCTCCTCTGACTGCCAACGTTCTCCACCCTAAAGCATGGGCGACTCTCTGATGGCCGAGTTTGGGAAGGCTGCTCCTTACCTGAGGAAGTCTGAGAAGGAGCGTCTGGAGGCTCAGACCAGACCCTTTGACATCAAGACTGAATGTTTTGTAGTTGACACTAAAGAAGAATATGTCAAGGGAAAAATCCTGAGCAAGGACGGAGGGATGGTGACGGTCCAGAAGGAAGATGGAACAACGGTGACAGTTAAGGAATCTGACACTCACCCCCAGAACCCACCCAAGTTCGATAAAATCGAAGACATGGCAATGTTTACATTCCTCCACGAGCCCGCCGTGCTGTTTAACCTCAAAGAGCGTTACGCAGCCTGGATGATCTATACCTACTCCGGGCTCTTCTGTGTCACCGTCAACCCCTACAAGTGGCTTCCTGTCTATGATGCTGAAGTGGTGGCTGCCTACAGGGGGAAGAAGAGGAGCGAGGCCCCTCCTCACATCTTTTCCATTTCTGATAATGCCTACCAGTACATGCTGACAGACCGGGAGAACCAGTCGGTCCTCATCACCGGAGAATCTGGAGCAGGAAAGACTGTGAACACCAAGAGAGTCATTCAGTACTTTGCCAGCATCGCTGCAGTTGGTGGTGCAAGCAAAAAAGACAGCAGCAAGGGGACTCTGGAGGATCAAATCATCCAGGCGAACCCGGCACTGGAGGCCTTTGGCAATGCCAAAACGGTGAGAAACGACAACTCGTCACGTTTTGGAAAATTTATCCGAATCCATTTCGGCACGAGCGGTAAGCTGTCGTCTGCTGACATAGAGACGTATCTGCTAGAGAAGTCACGAGTTACCTTTCAGCTAAAGGCCGAAAGGAATTACCACATATTTTACCAGATCCTGTCCAATCAGAAGCCAGAGTTGTTGGACATGCTGTTGATCACCAACAACCCATATGACTACTCCTACATCTCCCAAGGAGAGGTAACAGTTGCTTCCATCAACGACTCGGAGGAGCTGATGGCCACCGATGGTGCCTTTGATGTGCTTGGCTTCACTCCAGAGGAGAAAATGAGTGTCTACAAGCTAACCGGTGCCATTATGCACTATGGCAACATGAAGTTCAAACAGAAGCAGCGCGAGGAGCAGGCTGAACCTGATGGAACTGAGGCTGCTGATAAATCAGCTTACCTGATGGGGCTCAACTCTGCTGATCTCATCAAAGGGCTTTGCCACCCCCGAGTTAAGGTAGGAAATGAATATGTCACCAAAGGGCAGAGTGTGGACCAAGTTTACTATGCCATTGGTGCTCTGGCTAAGTCAGTGTATGAGAAGATGTTCAGTTGGATGGTGGTGAGAATTAACCAATCACTGGACACCAAACAGCACCGTCAGTACTTCATAGGAGTGCTGGACATCGCTGGGTTTGAGATCTTTGATTTCAACACCTTTGAGCAGCTGTGCATCAACTTTACCAATGAGAAACTGCAACAGTTTTTCAACCACCACATGTTCATCTTGGAGCAAGAGGAGTACAAAAAAGAAGGAATCGAATGGGAGTTCATTGACTTTGGCATGGACCTCCAGGCCTGCATAGACTTGATTGAGAAACCTCTGGGGATCCTGTCCATTCTGGAGGAAGAATGCATGTTTCCCAAAGCTAGCGACCAGACCTTCAAAGCCAAGCTCTATGACAACCATCTGGGTAAGAACAAGATGTTTGAGAAGCCACGGGCAGCAAAGGGGAAAGCAGAGGCCCATTTCGCCCTTGTTCACTATGCTGGGACAGTGGACTACAACATCGCTGGCTGGCTGGTCAAAAACAAAGACCCCCTAAATGAGACAGTGGTTGGTCTTTATCAGAAATCCTCTCTGAAGCTTCTCAGTCTTCTGTTTTCAAACTATGCAGGAGCTGATGGAGGAGACAAGGGAAGTGGAAAAGGAGCCAAGAAGAAAGGCTCCTCCTTTCAGACGGTGTCTGCGCTTCACAGAGAAAACCTGAACAAGCTGATGACAAACCTGAAGACCACTCATCCACACTTTGTCCGCTGTCTGATTCCTAATGAAAGGAAAACTCCAGGAGTCATGGACAACTGCCTCGTGATGCACCAGCTACGCTGTAATGGGGTCCTGGAAGGCATCCGGATTTGCAGGAAAGGTTTTCCAAACAGGGTGCTCTACGGAGACTTCAAACAGAGGTACAGGATCTTGAATGCATCCGCCATCCCAGAGGGTCAGTTCATAGACTGCAAGAAAAGTACTGAAAAGCTGTTAGGATCGCTGGACATTGACCACACTCAGTATAAGTTTGGTCACACAAAAGTCTTTTTTAAAGCCGGCCTGCTGGGTACACTGGAGGAGATGCGAGATGAGCAACTCTCTCGAATCATCACCAGGATCCAGGCCAATGCCCGAGGGCTCCTCATGAGGAAGGAGTTTATTAAGCTTGTGGAACGTAGAGATGCCCTGATGGTCATTCAGTGGAACCTTCGGTCTTTCCTTGGGGTGAAAAACTGGCCCTGGATGAAACTCTTCTTCAAGATCAAACCCCTGCTGAAGAGTGCAGAGTCTGAGAAGGAGATGGCCAACATGAAGGATGAATTCAACAAGCTAAAGGAAACTCTGGAGAAATCAGAGGCAAGACGAAAAGAACTGGAGGAGAAAATAGTGACTCTCCTCCAAGAGAAGAATGATCTGACCCTTCAGATTCAGTCTGAACAGGACACCCTAACAGATGCTGAGGAACGCTGTGAACAGCTGATCAAGAGTAAGATTCAACTGGAGGCAAAGCTAAAAGAAATGACAGAAAGACTGGAGGATGAAGAGGAGCTGAACGCTGATCTGACAGCAAAGAAACGCAAGCTTGAAGATGAATGTTCAGAGCTGAAGAAGGACATAGATGACCTGGAGCTAACGTTAGCCAAGGTGGAAAAAGAGAAACATGCTACAGAGAATAAGGTGAAAAACCTGATGGAGGAGATGGCTTCACAGGATGAGAACATCGCAAAGCTAACCAAAGAGAAGAGGGCACTGCAGGAGGCTCACCAGCAAACTCTGGATGACCTGCAGAGTGAAGAAGACAAAGCTAACACTTTGACCAAAGCTAAAGCTAAGCTGGAGCAACAAGTGGATGATCTGGAGGGATCGCTGGAGCAAGAGAAGAAAGTCAGGATGGACCTGGAGCGCTCAAAGAGGAAGCTCGAGGGAGACCTGAAACTGATCCAGGAGAACTTGATGGACTTGGAGAATGACAAGCAGCAGCTGGAGGAAAAAATCAAGAAGAAAGACTTTGAGGTCACCCAAATAACTTCAAGACTAGAAGAGGAGCAGATTGCATCAGTTCAGCTCCAGAAGAAGCTCAAAGAAAGCCAGGCAAGAATTGAGGAGGTGGAGGAGGAGCTGGATGCTGAGCGAGCAGCCCGGGCCAAGGTGGAGAAACAGCGTTCTGATCTTTCCCGCGAGCTTGAGGACATCAGTGAACGTCTAGAGGAAGCTGGAGGAGCCACATCAGCTCAGGTGGAGCTGAATAAAAAGAGAGAAGCTGAGTTTCAGAAGCTGCGTAGAGAGCTGGAGGAATCAACCCTGCAACATGAGGCCACCGCTGCCACCCTGAGGAAGAAACATGCCGACACCGTCGCTGAACTGGGAGAACAGATTGATAACCTTCAGCGTGTCAAACAAAAACTGGAGAAGGAAAAGAGTGAGCTGAAGCTAGAGCTCGATGACTTGTGCTCAAACATGGAAAATGTAGTGAAGACAAAGGCAAACTTTGAGAAAATGTGCCGAACGATGGAAGACAACATGAATGAGTACAAGAGCAAATGTGAGGAGGCTCAAAGGACCATCAATGAGCTGACAACCCAGAGGGCCAAGCTCCTCACTGAAAATGGTGAGCTTGGCCGGCAGCTGGAGGAGAAGGATTGTCTGATATCACAGCTTACTCGAGGGAAGAACTCGTACAACCAGCAGATGGAAGATCTGCGCAGACAGCTGGAGGAGGAACTAAAGGCAAAGAACGCTCTCGCCCATGCTGTTCAGTCTGCTCGTCATGACTGTGATCTGCTCCGAGAACAATTTGAGGAAGAGCAGGAAGCCAAGGCTGAACTGCAGAGAGCTCTGTCTAAATCCAACACTGAAATCTCTGCATGGAGGACCAAATATGAAACGGATGGCATCCAGAGAACTGAGGAGCTGGAAGAAGCAAAAAAGAAGCTTGTTCAGAGACTGCAGGAGGCCGAGGAGGCCATTGAGGCTGTGAACGCAAAGTGTTCGTCCCTTGAGAAAACCAAACACCGGCTCCAAAATGAGATTGAAGACCTCATGCTGGACCTGGAGAGATCTAATGCGGCATCCGCAGCACTGGACAAAAAACAAAGAACCTTTGACAAAGTCTTGGCAGAGTGGAAGCAAAAATTTGAGGAGTCGCAGTGTGAGTTAGAGGCATCTCAGAAAGAGGCTCGATCTCTGAGCACTGAGCTCTTCAAACTCAGGAATGCCTATGAAGAATGTCTGGATCAACTCGAGACAATGAAGAGAGAGAATAAAAATCTCCAAGAAGAAATCTCAGACCTCACTGACCAGCTGGGAGAAGGTGGCCGCAGCGCCCACGAACTAGAGAAGATCAGAAAGGAACTTGAACAAGAAAAGGTTGAGCTACAGTCGGCGCTGGAGGAAGCTGAAGGTTCCCTGGAGCATGAAGAGAGCAAGATCCTCAGAACTCAACTGGAGTTCAACCAAGTGAAGGCTGACATGGAGCGCAAGCTGGCCGAGAAGGACGAGGAAATGGACCAGGCCAAGAGGAACTACCAGCGTATGGTGGAATCACTCCAGTCCTCTCTGGAGTCCGAAACCAGGAGCCGAAATGAAGCCATGAGAGTAAAGAAGAAGATGGAGGGTGACCTCAATGAGATGGAGATTCAGCTGAGCCAAGCTAACAGGCAGGCAGCTGAAGCCCAGAAACAGGTGAAGACCCTCCAGGCGTTCCTGAAGGACACTCAGCTGCAACTAGATGACACGCAGCATGGCAACGATGACCTGAAAGAAAACATTGCTCTGCTTGAACGCCGAAACAACCTCATCCAGGCTGAACTGGAGGAAGTGAGAGCCGCACTCGAGCAGACTGAGAGAAGTCGGAAACTGGCCGAACAGGAGCTGACCGAGGCAACGGAGCGAATGCAACTCCTGCACTCCCAAAACACCAGCCTGATCAACCAGAAGAAGAAGCACGAAGCAGACCTCCTACACCTGCAGTGTGAGGTGGAGGAAGCCATACAGGAGAACCGCAATGCTGAGGAGAAGGCAAAGAAGGCGATCACAGATGCAGCCATGATGGCTGAGGAGCTGAAGAAGGAGCAGGACACCAGCGCCCATCTGGAGCGCATGAAGAAGAACATGGAGCAGACCATCAAAGACCTGCAGCACCGTCTGGATGAGGCCGAGCAGATCGCCATGAAGGGTGGCAAGAAGCAGCTCCAGAAACTGGAGGCTCGCATCAAAGAGCTGGAGAATGAGCTGGAGGCAGAGCAGAAGAGGGGAGCCGAGTCCATCAAAGGAGTTCGCAAGTACGAGCGCCGCATCAAAGAGCTCACCTACCAGACCGAGGAGGACCGCAAGAACATGGCCCGCCTCCAGGACCTGGTCGACAAGCTGCAGCTGAAGGCCAAGTCCTACAAGAGAGCGGCCGAGGAGGCCGAGGAGGCGGCCAACATCAACATGGCAAAACTACGCAAGCTGCAGCACGAGCTGGAGGAGGCGGAGGAGCGGGCCGACATTGCCGAGTCGCAGGTGAACAAGCTGAGGGCAAAGACTAGGGATGGATCGTCTAAAAAGGGCCTGGATGAGTGAGGAACAGGAACAGGAAGTGCACATCGCAGGTGAGAAGAGTCAGTGACATAGTCAGAGCTCTGTAAACAATACGGTCTATCAGGTTTAATGGAACCCTAATAAATAATGTCCAAATAATGTTTATGCATTTTAATTAAACATTTACAAACAGAAAGAACAAATAATAAGATCATAAATAATGTTTAATAACACTACAGACCTAAGAACCTAATCAGTTTTAAATTCATTACCACAGCTATTGTAAAGTTAAACCACAACACCTTAGCAATTTTCAAATTTTCCATCAGTTTGAGTTGAATAGTTTCTGCTGATGAAAAGTTCTTCACACTAACGTGTTATGGATTGTGTTTATTATTTTAAAACAACTGATCTATTAAATATATATACACAGCATTAAAACACATGACATTAATGCTGTTTTACTCATGAGTGTGTATAAATCCTCATCTGTGGCCTTAACAGCACAGATTTGTTATTTCTGTATTTTTGTCATGTTTATGTCATTAATGTTTGAATCTGTTTCCTCCCACAGATGTTCCTGAAGTTGAAGCTGATACCGTCACCTCTCTGATCAGTAATTAGTATTTGATGTATTGATTATTCTGCTGATCATGAGTTCTCTGAAGCTTTTCATTCACTTAATGTTTAGGATGTTTAGTATGTTTATGCTCACTCCAGTAAAACACATCTAGCATCACAGAGACTGAAATAAATGAAGTTCTGCTTCCATACTGTTGTTTTAAATTTGGTATACCTGCAGCTGAGGATTTTAAACCGATACTTTGGGTTAATTGACTGTTTCAGGTTCGTATTCTTCTCTGATTCACAGTTTTGAAATGATTTTCAGAATCTCAGATTTTCCTGTTTCAGCAGTTTTCAGTCAAATCTAGCGATCTCTTTGCTTTGATTCTTTCTCTGCTGAACTTTGTTTGTTTGCTTTACTGCATTTCTTTTTGCATTTCTGAAGTGTTGATGTTATTAATGTGAACATCAATAAAGTCCCATCTGATCCCTGAAAACTGATTTCTGATTTCAAATCACGTGACATCAATAAAACTGAACTTTTAACTGATGATGTTTGAAATGTGAATCAATCTCAAAGCTTGTGTGTGTGTGTGTGTGTGTGTGTGTGTGTGTGTGTGTGTGTGTGT
>CAKLIZ010000999.1:0-13923 GCA_922035795.1 Oreochromis mossambicus | reverse complement strand
TTTACGTTTTAATTTTTCCTTTGGGTCTTTTGTTAATGTAATTTCTTGTTTCAGGGCAGCTCTCAGCTGGGTAACAGCTGAGGGATTGCATTTCCCTTCCCAGCTGTGGTTTTTAGCTTTTTGTGGATTTCTCCACCTATTTGCACTTATTCTACCTGCTCTGGTTTGTTGTTTTTCTAACCATTCCTCATCAGGTGTTAATTTTGCTTGTTTATTCCCCATTTTCAAAGATTTCGCTGGGCCGTCACTGGCACGCTTGACTCCAGAGTGGTTTACTGATACGGCCTTCTACTTCACTTCTAAAAAAATGAAGCGGTATCAGTTTTACGAGACGAAACTCAACCGTTCTCTTTTGTCACCAGTACTTGAGCCTCAAGCAAAGAAAACAAATAAAATAGAAGTAGTTCAGCAGTGTATTGTGCTGTAAAATCAACTTACTTCTAGACACATACACACATACACACAGATAGACATTTGCGCGCTAATTTGTCACGAAGTATTTAACAGCTACCTCTGAAACTGGTCTAAACTTAGTTCTTTTGGCCTTTTGGCGAGCTTAACCTATTTTATCATTTTATTTTACGCGTTTCTTAAAACCTTCGTGGCCATTTTACAAAATAGTGTTTCTCTCACCCTCAGACGTCTCACTGGTGATTCGGATCGTCAGACTGAATCCCACCGCCGTGGACCAGACTAAAAACACCGGCCTGGACCCGAATTTAAACGTCCCAGGGCTTTCGGCCTCGTCTAAGAGGGCTGTGCACAGACTTCGGTGCTGGCTTCCCACGGCGTCAGGAATCAGTTCTGGATCCTTGGAACAGAGTCACAGATAACAGTTCTGATATTTCTGATCCGGCTCGAAGGACCAAAATAAATGTCAAGAGATTTATTCTAAAGACACTTCTTCAGCTAAGAGTCTAAAGGTAGAAACACACAGACGCTGCAGCATTTACTTGTATACAAGGGCGATCACAGAACGCTCACAACAGAGTGGGGGCCCTGCGATCAGCGCTCTGTTCTTGCACTTGTCTTTATTTATATGCAAAAATAATACAACAGTGAATACGTCTATTCATAGGCAGAGGAAAGTTAGTGCGTAGGGAGTGAAGATAAGAGTGGTTTAGGTGTATGCATGTGTGTTGTGGGATACAGAAAGACGCGGCCTCTCTTCTTGTTAGGGAGCGTCAGATAAGAGTGTCCAGCTCTCCTCTTCCTGGCAGGAGTGAAATAATAACAGCTATTATCGCTGTGAGAAAGAATTTATAAAACAGTCTTGTAGTGGACAACAGTCTAAGTCATCAAAAGGTCAACATACAGTATTCTATCATATGCAAACTTATATCATTAAAAGCTTATACTGACTACCAGTACAATTTTCCATTGACAACCTCAGTCTTCAGTTTTGTATTCACTGGGAGGGGGCGCGGACGTGATCTTCGCCCCCTCAGATGTTTCAGGTCCCTCTGACAGTTTTATCCTTTGGGTTTTGTGTCCTTTCAGAGACGTTTTTACAAATAAAAAGGACTCATGAATTCAGCCTTGAATAGGTCAATAACTGATAACAGCATTGATTTGGATGCATTATTATTTTTGGAACAATGAAAATTTATTGCAAAAACAAAATGAACTGAGCTGAACAAACTCAACAACAAACTGAACAAAGATGTAATTTACATTTTATAACATGATTCATAAATCGTTTTCAGATGGATTTTGCAGACGGGGCATTGCATTTGCAGCAGTTGAATAGGATCCTTTTGCAATGTTTGCACGATGCGCACTGATTCCGCTTTTTGGAAGGCTCCTCCTCCTCCTGCACTTGGCCCTGGGCTTGTAAGACCTGGCTGGCTACAAACGGTGTTCTAGGCAGGTGGCTTCTCTTCACCATGGTCTGGGTGGTGAGGGCTCTGCCAACCTGCTCTATGAACAGACTGTTGTGCTTTGCTCTGTTCCAGTCTGGCTCCACAGTAGTGAAGAGGACAAAAGCATTGTAGCAACTTATGTCAATCATGTGATATAGCAGACATGGGCCAGCTATGTGTGGAGTAGGTGCCACAAACCTGCAAAAGAAAAAGAAATGATATAGTTTTTAGTTCTTACTACTGCCCCCACCCACCCACCCCCATTTCTGTAACTATGAAAAACTATCATAATCACATTTATGTTATCAGATAACTGATGGGACTTCATCAGTTATAACAATGAGTAAAAGTAAATAATTGATGTATAATTGTGCTTACCTGGTCCAGATGATCCACAGCCCCTTTGCACTTGTTATAGTCCAGGATGATCTGGGGCTTTTTCTTGCCACAGTCCTGGATTTGTGGCTTACAAGTGGGAAACCACATGATTTCCCCATTTTTCGATCTCCACCGAGTGGCATGCTCCAGTCTTGTCTCTTCCTCCTCCTCCTCAGACAAGCTGCAAAGTTCCTCAGTGCCTGGCAAAAATTCCTCCCCTTCTTCGCTGTCAGAAAAATCTCCACTGCTAGAGCTCTCTTTTTCGCTTTCGGAAGACCGAAAAACTGCAGCAACAGCCTTTAAATTGAGTGTGCGCTTCATGGTGTCTGTGCAGAAATGACCAGTAGGACCAGGCTGCAAACTATTCTCACAGACTTCAAAGGTGCCCCTGCATAAACATGCTATACCATGCATCCAATAAGAGAGCGGAGGCTCTCTTCCTCTCTCTCTCCCTCCTGCGCTGTTCCTGTGCTACTGGGAGTGTAACTACCACCCCTCCCCCCTCTGCTCAGCGCAAACACAAGGCTCATGTGCGGCATGAAGCAAAAAAAAAGTGAGAGAGAGAGAGGGTAAGAGGCAAAAAACATAACAAAACACGGCTCCCAATAACGAGCAGGCTTCAAAGAGGCGGCTCTAATAGCCGTTTTGTTCGTGACCGACACATCAATATTACGCACTCACGCACACACACACACACACACACACACAATATATTCTCAATAGCATTCACACCACTCTCTTATATGAATCCCAGCACATCAAGACCATTTTTAAGGTGGTTAGCTGTTTTATTGTCATGCATTTTCCAAGGTAAGA
Source organism: Oreochromis mossambicus (assembly GCA_922035795.1). Taxonomy (NCBI): domain Eukaryota; kingdom Metazoa; phylum Chordata; class Actinopteri; order Cichliformes; family Cichlidae; genus Oreochromis; species Oreochromis mossambicus. The sequence goes on along the minus strand of CAKLIZ010000999.1, from coordinate 10,867 downwards.
AGATAACCAGGTCCTGCATTCAAAACCACTGAAAATGTCTAAGTTGCAGCCCTGCTTTTATCTGGTGATAAGAGTGCTCATTTCATCCAAAACCCTTTTTTCCTTTATTTTGAAGGCAGATGCTTAGATCCATTAGGTATTCATGGGAAAAGCATTATAACATGTCAGGATTACAGTATATCTGAAATATATGATTATAATGGAACTCAATGGGCACAAAAATGGTATCAGGGTAAAGAGTGTCTCCTTTTCTATACACCACACCATAGAGGGGATCATTGAATTTTAAAAAATAATCCTAAAAAACATCCTGGCCAAGTTTCATGCAACTAGTCTTTAAAATGACTGATATATTGAGAATCAAAAATCAAAAAATGAGCAAAAGGCCCATTTTGTGTCGTTTTCTGGGCTTGTTCAAAATCACTACCCTTTCAGCTTGTTCGTGGCCAAAAGTGGCCACCAACAGATTAGGTCTGTAATTTTTATTATTTTTATGTTTTTTTGCCATTTTTTCTGCATAAAGCTTTTAACTAACTTCAGTTCTTTTCATAAATATAAAATAATTATTACTTTTTAAATTTTTAACCCTTTAAACACCAGTTTGTTTGTCCACTGCACTAGCTGGAAGACAACCTCAAATCTCGCAATTTTATATAATTGCCTTGCTACTGAAATTTCTTGTATTATTAATAGTAGAGTCTGGGGCATGTAATTGATTCACATCAACACTGATTATAATGCGTTGTTATTTTTGTGCAGGGAGCGCAAAAACATAAAAACTCCCTCTCAGCTTGTTCGTGGCCAAAAATGGCCACCCCTTGTTTACGTTTACAAAATGCTATAAAATTCATATATATTAAGAAAAATTTCCACTTTTTTGACTTGATTTTTTAGATTAGCATCAGTGCTGTTCATGAAAATCAAAATTTAATTCAAATTCAGAATTTTAACCCTTTAAATACCAGTTAGATCACATAATCCTAGGAACTCATAAATGGAAAAAATCATAAAACCTCGATTTTTTTCCAAATAAAACAAGCCATCTGATTTATTTTCTAACCATGATGGAGGTTAGATGCATAGCAACAATTAAAAGTATCAATGAGTTTTATGCATCTTTGTTTTTTTTGTGCAGTGACAGAAAAACAAAAAAACTCCCTCTCAGCTTGTTCGTGGCCAAAAATGGCCACCCCCTGTTTACGTTTACAAAATGCTATAAAATTCATATATATTAAGAAAAATTTCCACTTTTTTTGACTTGATTTTTTAGATTAGCATCAGTGGTGTTCATCAAGACCAAAATATCAATCAAATCCATAATTCTAACCCTTTAAATACCAGTTAAATCACATAATTTTAATGATTTACAAAGGGATAAAAGCATAAAATCCCCATCCATCCATCCATTCGCTTCCGCTTCTCCTTTTCAGGGTCGCGGGGGGCGCTGGAGCCTATCCCAGCTGTCATAGGGCGAGAGGCAGGGTACACCCTGGACAGGTCGCCAGTCTGTCGCAGGGCCAACACACAGGGACAGACAACCATTCGCACTCACATTCACTCGCACATTTACACCTAGTGGTAATTTGGATTATCCAATTAACCTATCCCCACAAACTGCATGTCTTTGGACGGTGGGAGGAAGCCGGAGTACCCGGAGAGAACCCACGCAAACACGGGGAGAACATGCAAACTCCACACAGAAAGACCCCGGCCTGATGGTGGAATTGAACTCAGGACCTTCTTGCTGTGCGGCAACAGTGCTAACCACCGTGCCACCGTGCTGCCCATAAATCCCCATTTTTTTCTAAATAATACATGCAAACTAATTTATTTTCTAACCATGATGGAGGTTAGATGCGTAGCAATAATTAAAAGTATCACTGAGTTTTATGCATCTTTGTTTTTTTGTGCAGTGACAGAAAAAAAAAAAAATGGCCACCCCCTGTTTACGTTTACAAAATGCTATAAAATTAATATATATTAAAACATTTTTCTACTTTCATTGACTTGATTTTTTAGATTAGCACCGGTCCTAGTCATGAAAACCAAAATATAATTCAAATTCAGATATTATACCCTTTGAATACCAGTCAGATTATGTATTATTACTACGCTTTTGGGGGAAAATAGTAATAAAGTTCACTTTTTTTAGCATATGAATGATGAAACCTAATATTTCTTTTTATCATCATTGCAGGTCAGTAACAGTAACAGTAACAATGATTTATTTTTACTTTTTCTTTAGGGGGGGGGGGGTGAATGAATGGCCAAAAAGAAAATCACAAATGGTGTGTTAGTGGCCAGAAAGGCAATTTAATGACCACTGAAATGACAAGTAAAATGATCAAAATTTATATTCCAGTGTGTGTGCTTCTGTGTGCATCCTCATTAGCAGCAAGATGTACTAACCACATAAGAGTGGTTTTTGTAGGCACACTTTCTACACCTGGTGCAAGGGGTTGCTGTTCCAATCCTGGAGATGCGCCTTTTGCACCTTCTTCTCATTTTGTTGGTGTGGTGTGGGTCACACTCTGGTTCAGACTACTGTATCTTGAGATCAATGGCAGAAGTGGCTGAGAATTAAGGAGAAGGGTGTCTTGCAGTTGTTGAGGTCACCAGCATGTGCCCCAGCTCTCCCAGGATCAGGATCACTCTTCATTTGTAGGTTGTAGAGGACTCCCCCACTTCAGTGAAGTTGTTTCCGGCGGGACAAAGGCATCGTATAAGACGTTGTCCTCTAAGCTCCTCCGTCAGTTGGAGTCTGAACCCCTTTCCCTTTTTTACTTACTGAGAACTTCCAGTGTTGTCATCCAACATGCTATGTATTGCTTTATTCTGGTTTAGGCTCACATCTCCACTTCATCTATAATCCTCCTATCCTCACACCTTTGCCTCCTGTGCAGGTCTATAAGGGTGCACAGCAGCTAAAAGATCTCCTTTGATATAAAAAAGTCAAAAGTAGATCTCAGGCTGCTAATGCAGGGAACTGCATACAGGGTGACCCCTGGTTTGATACCAGTGGGTACTGGATTGTAGAGCAGTCTCTCCTCAGCAGTGAGACCCACATGGTTTTCCTTTCATGAGGGATCCACTCAGTCACCGGCTCCTCGGTCTCAGAAAATGCTCCTATGTTCTTTTCCATCAGCTGCTCGGCCTCCACCTCCATGCCCCCCAACCCCAATCCTCCCCCAAAGAAGAGGATTCAGGCACTGGCTAGTACTCATCATCAGTGGTGATGCAGTCAGCCTCTTTGGAGATTGTCCCCTCATCTTCTGGAGAGGAAGTTTCTTCATCTTGGGCAGATGTCTTTTCTTCAAGGGCAGAGGACTGCTTGCTGTCCTTGCTCTCTGACCAGATCATATAGGCAGTGCTTGAAGAAGTGATGACCTTCTTGCCATATTGCCAGAATAAATGATCTGGAAGCTGTTAGGCTTACTTACAGCAGTAGCACTGTCTGCACCTGCATAAACTCCAGGACACGTTTGCAAACAGTGTTTGTTGTTGTTTGCGCTGCAGCTGCAGTTGCAGTTTTGAACTCTGCAAAATGTCCTGTGATTGGGTTTTTTTTGTTTTTGTTTTTGTTTCTAGAGTTAATATTTTGGGTATGGTATCTTTTTATGAAAAATACAAGTGTAAAAGTGCTTTTAACATGTGCTTCAAAGCGAAGTTTGACTGGGAACCTCGAAGCTCAATAGCCTGCATCCACAGAAATTCACTCCAGCCTATGTAATGTTTGATGCGTTATTATTTATTCCAGTCTATCTTGCAAATACATGTTTGTGCTGCAATGTCATGCACAAACACAAACTATTAGATCCTTAAGATCAAACCTATGTCAAAATTGTTTCATTATTTTTGGTCCATTGGAGTGTGGTAGGCCATCAAAGGCCGCTACTAGAAACTTGGAATATTACATGAAATTGCTTGCTTGGCCAAAAATGGGTAAATGATGTAATTTGGTAAAAAACATTAAAAACTACAATTTTCATGTGTTGAGTTTAGAATGAAAGCAATTTTACCTAAATCGCATGATATATTACTGTCAATAACAAGGAATCAAAAAAGGTGGTTATAATGGGTTTCAATTGGCCAAAAATGGCCACGATAGAGCCAAGAGGAACAATTTGGTGCATAGTGAATATTATTGACATTATTAAGGAGCTGATGTTGAAAATTAAAAAATCTGAAAAAAATACACACCTTTGGGAAGTTTCATTCCATTTGCATTAACAGAACGAAAATGGTTGAAAAAAGAAAAGTGAAGTGGCCACAAATGGCCAGGATAGAGCCCAGAGGGTTTTAATCATCAGGGTACTGAAAGAGTTAATTTTGCAATAAATGTTAGAACCAGTTTGAAGTCTGGCTTTTCACATAAGAACACCGACGATGGAGGAGTTTTACAGCAGACTGACCTCTGGCATTGTTCTCTTTCTCCAGTTTCTGCACTCTGTCTGTCAGCTGCTGCACCAGCACTCGCAGGTGCAGCAGTGGTTCTATCACAATTCAGAATCCGATCGTCCTGAGCCTGGACCCCAACCAGAGCACAGACTCCCAACAGAACCAGAAACCTGGCAGACATCGTGAGGACATGGACTGTGTCCTCATATCTGGACTGGAGAAAGTTCATGTTTGAACAACTCAAACAGCCAGCAGGTCGTGAAAACTGAGAGATACTGAACCAAACATCGGACGTCATTGGACCAAAGCAGGGCTGAGAGGGATTCTGGGAAGCATACGCCCACACAGTTACTACAAACACAAACTTGCAGAGTCATCAGTTTTATTTGCTAGCATTTTTCTGCTCACACCTTTGGACTAGTGAACACAGAATTATGCAGCATTATGCAGAATTATGCAGCATGACTGTATACACCTGAAGATCCGGTGTAGGAACCTCAGGTAGAGAAAACTGAACATCAGAAAAAGGCCAGTTACTGAAGGTGGACAGATGCTGAACACGTGGACCAATCAGTTTTAACCTTAATCAGTTTCTAATTATTAGGATAAAACCCTTGAATCTTTGGGAGAACATGCAGAGTTCCAGGTTCTTCTTGGCTCCACCTACATGGGGAAGACAAGGAATCCACTGAAGGTGCTGAGCCGACTCTGGTCACCGATGCTTTTGTTTTTCCAGAGAATGACCCAGACTCTGTCGCCCTCCTCCAGCATCAACGTCATGCTGTTGGAGTCTGAACTGATGTGGCCCACCATGTTGTAGATGGCGAACATGTTCTCGCCGTTTTTTAGCACCGCTGCATTCAGGGACCCCAACTTTCCAACGCTCCCAGTGAAGCGGATGTAGTAGATTCCATTTGTGGGCGCTGATGGGTCTGTCTAGCACAGGCCCACCGCTGGAACGAGACAATTCTTCTACACAGCAAAGCAAGACACAAGTAGGCAAAGTTCTTTGTGTTACTCATGCATGAGGGAGAGGACTGGATGAGCGCCGTTCCTTCGCCTGACCTCAGTTGCTCTCGTCTGCTCCCTCGTAACACTGCTCTTTATTGAGGTTACATAAATATGCATAGGTTCATTAACATATAAGTCTTACATAGGTATGCATGTGAACAAAGAATACCTTGTCTGTGTGTCGTGTAGGTATGTGTGTGTGTGTGTATGTGTGTGGGGGGTCAAGATGTGACCCCGTGAAGACTCCCCAAAGCTGCTGCAAGGAGCCTAGCGGTCCGTCTGAACAAAAGGCTCTTACACTCAAACAGATATACGTGTGTTTGCTATACCATATATCAGCAAGAGAAGATACGACCTCTCCTAGGAGGTGTGTGCTCTATGCCAGAACACTCTGAAGAGGAGTGAACGCACTCCCCTCTTCACCTACACAGGGTTGTTACAGACCTCCTAGGATGAGACATTCTTTCAATATGCAATCAACTATATACTTCTAAACACAAATTATTATATGTTTCTCAATACAAATGATAATAATAAAATATAAACCCAACAGGCGCAGTGAAGACACCTGCAGATGACCCAAAGGGACAAACGGTGTGCTAAAAAAGGCAGGAAACTAGTTCAGAGAAGACATCAGACTTCCTGATTCTTCCTGCCTAAAATACCTAATGGGAAAAAACAACCAAATAACTCTGAGCTGAGAAAGAAGCACTTCAGTTATCATCACAGCATGTCTTTTATCCTGTCTTCCGTCTCTCACCCCAACTGGTCATGACAGATGGCAGCCCCTCCCTGAGCCTGGTTCTGCTGGAGGTTTCTTCCTGTTAAAAGGAATTTTTTCCTTCCCACTGTCGCCAAAGCGCTTGCTCATAGGGGGTCATATGATTGTTGGGTTTTTCTCTGTATGTATTATTGTAGGGTCCACTTTACATTATAAAGTGCTTTGAGGCGACTGTTGTTGTGATTTGGCGCTGTATAAATAAAACTGAACTGAACTGAAAATAATGCTAGTGTCTTGCTGAGCATTCCAGACCTGTTAGATGAGAAGCTGAGAGAAGACTCAGGTGGATTATAAGTGCCAAATGGATCAAAACATCATGATTGCCTGGGATGTAGCTACCCTGCAAATGGTACGAATGGCTGATTTAGTTCACTCACACTGAGATGTTTTTTTGTTCTGATCAGATTTTTTTAAGGTAACACGGTGAGATGTCATACAACTAAAGGTGTCAGAGAGTGACCTCCACCCTCTCAGCACTGTCAGGCCGTCAGAGAGAGAACACAGAAGACCTGCAGACTCAGCTGGACTCTGAAGACCAACTTCCTCCCATTGGAAATGCACAAAAAAGGTTTTAATTTAGATTTTAGCGTTATCGTGCACATCAACAAATGAGCTGATTCACATGTTGAACGGTCTGAGGTCACTGGATGGATTACGTGTTAGAAGGAAGGTGTCAGAAACCCAGTGAGCAGTGTGTGAAGAGACCTAATCCTAACCCCTGAGTCATTACTGAGTGTATGTGACCACATGATGAAGACAGACGTTCCTTAAATTTGTTCTAGAAGTACAAATTCAGGTAAGCAGACGTGTGTAGATGAGAGCTGAAACACAGAAGTTGAACTCTGAAGCTCGTAGGAGTCATGAGAACTCTGACCTCTGTCACGCTCCAGTCTGTCCACTCTGACCATCAGCTGCTGCAGGAGGACTCTCAGGTCGTCCTGCCCTCCCGTTAGTTCGGCCTGAAGGAGAACCACAGCACTAAGCTCCAGCAGCAGGAACCAGCCAGAGTCCATCTCAGCCTCACGGAGAACCAGACCACTGCAGCTTGGTGTTCCTGACCTGTGCACACAGAAGCTTCTGTTTGAACAGCATGAAGGCTGCTGGACTCTGATCTTCACACACACGATTACCCATGATTCAATGCTGGTTCTTTCAACCACTTAAGTTCTTATATGACCTTTGACTCCCATGCTGGATCAGGCTGCTTTAACAACATGAGCATTTGTCAGTAACTATGTATTTTTGATCGAACTATCGGCTCCCACAGCTCCCCGTGGGGATTATTAGTTTGTTTCTAAGGCCAAGGATGATCTTTCTTTGATTCCTGTGAAGAGCTGCTGGAGGTTGTTTTGAGAACAGGTGTTCTCAAAACAACCTGCTTGGAGTGTTTTATAAATTTCCTCACATTCAAACCGAGTATCATCCTGACTGTGTGACATCACTGAGCGTTCTTCTCCTCAGATGTTCAGCATTAAGTACTTGTGAGGAGCAAATGTCTGTGGACTCAAAGGCTTGTTAACATATGCACATTAAACACGCAGCTCACTGTTGATGCTGCACTTTTAGTCAGAGTACAGCATCAAGACATTCTGGGATATTGATCTGGACAGGTAAGCAGCAGAGGGGTTGATCATCAGGTTCACCTGGTGCACTAGAGGGGCAACAATCGGAGAACTCCTGATTGGTGGAGGGGTCTCACATTTTCCCTGTTCTGTTTTTCACTAGTGTTGCATATGCTGGGGTCAGTATCATGTGACCATACCTGGACCTTTAAGAGGCTGCACAGGTAGTCCAACTCCTCCAGGATGGCACATGATTACATGCTAATGGCAGGTTTGTGTGCCTCCCAGCACAGTCTCAGGAGCACGAAGGAGACTCCAAGAGAGCTGCGCAGAGCCGTAGAAGGCCTTGACTCATCAGCAGGACCAGCATCTGCTCTTCTGTGCACAGAGGAAGAGGATGAGCGCCAAAATAGCTACCCTGGTGTGAACGCCTCACCAAACAGACTTCATGAGGGCGACATGAGGGCGTAATGTCCTCGTTCAGTATGACTGGTTTGGGGATGCTGAGAATATGCAGGCAGCTCTGGAGGATGACTCGAGCGATGCCACTGAGTGGACCTCATGCTTGCCTGACCAAAATCCATTAGAACACCTCTGGGACGTTATGTTTGGGCAAAGTGGACTCACCTGTAGGTGGATCCTTTTCATTTCCATCAAACGATGTGGCATCTTTCATTTGTCAGAGCACAGTTGTTGTGTTTTTAATGTGTAAAGATGTCCCACTGTAAACATGCATTAGGCAATGTTTCATATGTTAAACACTTTTTATTGCCAGTGTGTGAACCGAAAAAAACAGAAAAAAGATTTTGTAATGGAAAAAACAGATGTTTAGCTGTACTTCTCTGCTTTTTGCCATTAAGTGGACTGAAGGAAGGAATGAAGGACTTAATCTCTTCTTTTAAGGCCGTTTTCCTTTGATTGGCAGCGCCTCTGCTTGCTCAGCAGTGGAGTGGACATTGGGTATAGGCAGTGTTGGTCAAGTTACTTGAAAAAAGTAATCAGTTACTAATTACTGATTACCTCCCCCAAAAAGTAATCCCGTTACTTTACTGATTACTTATTTTCAAAAGTAATTAATTACTTAGTTACTTAGTTACTTAGTTACTTTTTAAAAACACAATTTACAACCTGAATAGGTGATAAAGCGATAGATCTTTCAGCCCAATTCTACTTTTTCCTGCATAATCCATCATACAAAATGTAATCAAATGGAAACGTCTCTTTTTAAAACGTTAAATCTTTTAACTTTATGCATCAAGCAAAAACTTAATTATATGCAACATTCTCTGACTGGAAGAAATTTGTTTAACATTTAAACCTATTTTCTGCACATTCCAGCACATAAAATAAAATATTTTTTTGTGTTTACACTCACTCTTTCAAATAGATGCAAGTAAAACACAGCAGAAAATAAATAAAATCAAAGACTCAGCGGTCCTGTTGCTCTATTTTCACCTGTAAAGCAGGAGTGGGGTAGGCGGAGGTTTACCCTGGTGCAGGTGTGCCGCGGCGGTCAGTGGAAGAATCCGCGAGTTTCTCTGTGAATTTCCCATTACAGTCATAGCGCACTCGCTGCTTGCTTGGAAGTTTAGGGGGGTTTTTTCGCTGTAAAAAGAAGTTTTCTTCCCACACACAATGGACAGTAATGTTTTTGTCACTTTTTATGGAATCAAACTCAAAATAAGGTCAGTACTTCCACGCTTTAAACGCTGCATGCTCATACTCTCTCCCGCACTCGATATATTATCCATTGTTGATCTGTGAACAGCTGTTGTCACGAACGTCGCACTCGCTTACCTCACTGTCATGAGACATTCTCGCAAAAAATCACGGTTTTAGTAACGCAGCGTTCCTACGGGAAAGTAACGGTAATCTAATTACCGTTTTTGCAATGGTAATCCCTTACATTACTCGTTACTTGAAAAAAGTAATCAGATTACAGTAACGCATTACAAGTAACCCGTTACTGCCCATCTCTGGGTATAGGTGAAATGAGTTCTACTCTCCATTAAATCATCCTGATCCAACAGTCGAAAAACCTGTAATCAACTGTTTGTGCACACACTGAGCTGAGTATTAGAAACTTGTTTAACAGGAACGCCCACCATGGAATAGGCAGTGCGTGACAGGAAGGAATAAAAGGTTCTCCTTACATGTACGTTCTCATTTTGAGCAATTATTAAAGAAGTTTCCTCAGCATGGAAAATGTTCATTAAAGAAATGTGACGGATAACTGACTCAGTGTTTAATACTTCTTTCCTAGCAAAAACTTTAAGTTATTATTTATACAGTCACCTCAAGGTGCTTCATACTGTAAGGTCGACCTTGCAGTAATGCATTAAAACTGAAGGCCACTGTTTTATTTTTAACCTGCAGTTTCCTGCTTTCTGCTTTTTAATCAAACGTTAATATTTTACTGTTCTCTCAGTTTCAGCGACACCATCCTCGCCATCTCTACAGCAGCTGCAGGTATCTCGGTTTTTTTTTAAGTAAGCCGGTTACGCTGGTTATATATGTAGGGGGGCGTGAGGGGCCTAGCCTTGGGACCCTTAAACCCTTAATACAGCTTTTCTCTGAGTCAAAGCATTACATCAGAGGATTTGATGTCCTGACAGTAAGCTCTGAGAAAGCTGCGCTGTGATCAGTCTGTAATCCACCAGCTGTTAATCTGATTCACAGAGAGCTGTAGGCTTTAATCTGTTCCTCCAGCTGTTTCCTCACTCATACGAGCACAGAAATCATCCACAGGAAGTTTGGAAAGCTTTTCCTCAAGTGTCACTCATTATCTGCTGAGTAAGACACTCAGCAGAAAGGGGAAACCTGTAAACCAATCCATGACCACAACCAGGTGTGTACTGTAAATATGCTGTGCTGCTGGATGGCACCTTCTTCCAAATGTAATTCAGAACAAATGAACATTTCTGTAATTATTCACTTTTTTTTTGCTGTTGCTTTGCTGTCTGTGAAATCCATCAGCCCCTCGCAGTGACATCAATTTTCTGTTTAGTAAATCAAAATTGTTCTGATATCGAAAGTTATTTTAAGTTAGACTGCTTTCTTGGATTTGATAAATGTTTAAATATGCAATTGTAACTCTCTGGTGCCACCTTAAAAC